>REGO01000185.1:1253563-1264944 GCA_010120015.1 Rhombomys opimus | reverse complement strand
GGCTGTACTTCCTGAGCCAAATTGTATTATGAGATAGTAAATACAATTACTTGTGTCTACTCTCACTACTATACTGATGATATCATAGATTTTTGAGAAATCTTTTTAAACATGGACATTAAATGGAGCATCCAGGTAACACTTTTTTGTGGGAATTAGAGAAGAAAGCAAGTGTGCTGAAATAGTTTTGGATTTGATAGTGTGCAAATAATGTGAAAGAATGTACAAATAAAAGAAGCTAGACATTAGTTGTCAAATGTCAGACCCAAAGATCAACCCATGTATTTCTCTGCACTGGTCATTCATGTGTGCTCATGTGTGTGCACTCAGAAATGTAGTGTGATGAGAGATTTTCTGGCATTCTGGCTGTTAGCTTGGTGGCTTCATGGACCTCCTAACAGTGAAAGTGGCTATATCTCTGACTTTTTTTTTTTTTTTTTTTTTGCCTGCTCTTGATACTCTTTTCTTCTATTGGTTTGCCTTGTCTAGCCTTGATATGAAGGTTGACTCATTATATTTTGTTTTGTTTTGTTTCACTGTCATCTCTTTGAGGTTTCTTCTTTTCTGAGAAAGAAACAGAGGGAGAGTGGATCTAGGAGAGAGGGGAGTTGTAGGCAGCTAGGAGAAGCAGAGTGAGAAGAAACTGGTTGGGATGTATAGTATGAGGAAAAAAAAATCTATTTTCAATAAAAATAAAAAGTAGAGAAAGAAACTGAATATAATTTTGAATTATGTTTGTTCTGTTAAAGACTGTTTACACTGGGAGATCTTGGGAGAAAATTTAATTTATTATATTTTTGTTAAACTGTTGAGTTAATAAATAAGTGGTAAAAATGGAAAAGGTTTGCATTTCACCAGAAAAAATCAGTAGCTGATTTTTTTTTATATCAGTAACTGATATCAGATCCAAAGGGTATGCAAACACCCCCACAAAAATCAGGCCTTCTGACTTGGTCCAGAATTGAGTCAAGGCTCAGCTAAAGCTGGATTGTAGAAAAATTTATGGCAGTTAGATAAAAGCCAGCAATCCTCAGACATTGTGAAGCAAGTGCCAGCCTGCCAAGAGAAGTCATTTCCCTTGTCTCTGGCAGTAGGAACCCATTACTCTATTGGCATAAACCTGTGGTGCCTTTCAGCATATCAAAATTCATGCTAGGCTCCAGCCCTGCCTCATCCCATAATCATCATCCAGATTATTGTAATTCACAGGCTTCCAGGGTCCCTGATAGCCTGTATTCATTCTCTATATAGTGTTAAGGTAGTTTCTCTTGCCTCAGCTATTACTGTTTTCTTTCTAGCTATTCTCAACAATTCTTTTTTCTTAATTTTTATTTTTATATTTATTACAGTTTATTCACTTAGTATCCAAGCTGTAGTCTCCTCCTTCCTTCCCTCCCAATCCTCCCCACCCTCACTCATCTCTTCCTACGCCCCTCTCCAAGTCCACGGATAGGGGAGGTTCTACTTCCCTTCCATCTGACCCTAGCTTATCCGGTGTCATCAGAACTGGCTATATTGTCCTCTGTGGCCTGGCAAGGCTGCTCCTCTATCCTGGGGAGGCAGTCAAAGAGCTAGGGACTTGCTCTGAAATGATCTCTACAATTCTTGTTCCGTAGAGTTGGCCATATCGATTCTGCTTCTCTCTGCTCTGGACTCTTCTACATGCCTCTGGATATTTTCTCTCTCTTATTTACAATAATAACCTTCCCCCTAATCATCAGAAGTTATTGCAGTTGTTTCTTTTCTGTTCCCTCACTTAATATTGAGATCTGGAACCATGTTATAGAAATCTCATTTACACTGGCTTCTATACATAAGTCAGGAACTTAAATTTGCTCTACATTCCTTTTTACTTTGCACATTTTACATTTCTTGTTGAGTGTACTCAATCACCAAACATTGATTCTGTTCAGGACACTGCCCTTACCATGCTATGTTTTAGGATGTCAATTTGCTTTTCTGCTTTCTAAAATACAGGATGAAGTCTGTCCGAAAGCTGAAGAAGATGAAGTGCAGAGATGTGTGTGGGCTTCTGCTGTTAATGTCAAAGACAAGTTCATTTATGTTGCTCAGCCAACTTTGGATAGAGTCTTGATTGTTGATGTACAGTCCCAAAAAGTTGTTCAGGTATGACTGATGGCTGCTTTTGACAATGAAACATAAAATAGATATTTGCTTTAATCTTAGAGTATCTCCTAAGTTGTCTACTGAAATTTGATTGTCTTTACAAATTTGTTTCATTACTTGGATGACAAAAAACATTGATATCTTCTAAGAGTTTTCCTCTATCTCTTTTTTCTTTTTGCATCTACTAAAGTAGGTGAAAAATTCCATACATCTTTTAATTTGTAATATTTGAATTTAAGTCTCATAATATTCACTTGACTAATTGCCTGTTTTGTTTTATTCTTCTTCTATTCTACCTAAAAAATCTGTTTTTAAACCAATTAAGATATCTCTAGTTAGTATATTAATAAAAACTGAAACCATAGTAATATTTATCACAAAATTCCAAATGTTAAGAAATATCATTAGATTATATAAATAATAAAACAGGCCTGTAGGTCATTGATACACAAACCAGCATTTATTAAAACTTTCCACGGACACTGATTCACAATATGGTTACCTAATGTTTCCAGTATGAACCATGTTGGAGCTTTTACTCCTTCCAAGACTATGGTCTGTGTCAGTTTGTTTAAATTCAAAATTAAAAATATATATACAGGATTTATTATTTCTAGAGTATTTATCTGGGTCCACAATTTGGACCAGGACCACTAAGATCACTGGCCTTAGTACAGCAAAAAAAATGTAAGCTTAAGCTGGCATTATGAAATGCATATTACTTTTATGTGGGAATGATGACTATATGCAATTTAGAGTTACATTGAAACTGAAATAAAATCATGCAGGTAAAGCATTCACTGCCGACCATGACATATTAACATTATCTATCAAAGTGCCTTAGAGAAAGTCATGCCTAACCACCCTTTGTATGTATAGATACATTTTGTAGTCAATGTTTTTATGAAATTGACCCACATTTCTTGATTCCTATCTAAAAGAACAAAAAATGCCAAGAAGTAAATAATAATAATAATAATAATAATAATAATAAGTAATTGTGCCATTAGCAACTTCATATTATTTCATCCATCCGTCCATCCATCCATCCAAACATTCATCTGCTCATGTGATAGTCATGGATCTATTGCTACTGTAAGATGTGCTAATTAGAAATAAAAGAATGGCATCAGTTCTAATATAAGGCTCTGGTGACTTTTAAGTTCTCAGATGACATTGAGTCTAATGATTCAGATTCTGATATGAGAAGAAATAGTGAAATCTGAATAAAATTATGAACAGGTATTCAACTAGAAAATTCTAAAGTTTCCAGGGTTACACATTTATTATGGAAATCCAATTTAATGGTTCCTTACCTATTGTGAGAACAAATAGCCTATATGTTACAGTGCATTTGCATATGATTTGGAGGCTGTTGAATTTTGACAGTGGTGGTTTTACTTTGATTTACTCTGAGATAGGCCAGTATAAATTAGAGACATTTGGTTATAAATGACGAGGACTCTTTTCCAGAATTTTTAAATTAGATGTATGAGCTGAGACTAATCAGGCTGATCTTGAGATTTCAGTAGAGACTGACACTTACTGAATATATATTTTCTACTAGATATTCAAAAGTGGAAAAAGCCAATATCACTTATTATTTATAGAATTTTGCCTTCAGACAATGATGTCAAATTAAAAATTAATAGAAATAATGAATAATAAAATGGCCAAATGCTATGCAATTATCACATAAATCATATTATTTTTAAGTCTCTGTTTGAAATGCTTTGAAATGCTAGGATATAACAAGATCATGTACAACAGAGAAAGGTACATTCTGGCACAACTCTGACTGTAGAGGGTTTTCAACTTCAAGTTCAACACTCAGAGAACTGTGAGTGAGTCAAGATCGAATGTCCTTATGAACATGATATTGAAATAATTATATCTTTATTATTCCATCATAATACATTCTACCAAAATATATAATTGCATATATTTTTGTTACCATTTAATTGCCAGATTTTGGACATTATATGCATAGAAATGTATAGCATGCATTATTAGATTCTGGCTTCTAGGTCTGGTAATTATTACTGCAGTAGAGTTTTGTTTTCATCTGGATTGTGTTTGTACTATTATTTTGCTGTAAGAAATTTACTAGTTAATGATTCATAGTTGTGGAGTGTATAGTTGTGTATTCATCTATGTAGAAATCAATCATAAGCTATAAATCTGAAATCAAGGCATTCAGCAGTCTTCTGTAGGCACATACTTGCAAAGATATTGTCAGTGGATATGAATGGACCTAAAGTTTTTCACATAAGTAATTGTCTAGAATGATTCTAAGTTTCAAATAAAAGACTGTGATACACTTAGAGGTAAACTGTGTCCAGGCATTAATCACAGTGTTACAGTACATGTCCTCAGTGTTAGCAAATGATCAATATATGTTAAGTAACATACTTTCAAACACACACATATGGGATTGATCAGAGAAAGTATCGAAGCCAGAACCACATAGGCACCTGGTCTTCTATTTCCTTACAAGTTAGTAAGCACTATTTCAATATTCAGTAGTGTACTGTTAGTGAGGACAATAATTTTTCCAAATATTTAAAATCAGTAGTATTTATATATATATATATATATATATATATATATATATATCAAACATTGCTCTAATTGTTTAAAATAAATGGACAATTAGAGCCCATTCAAATTTAACTAATATGAATAATGTCATTAGTTATATATTTGTGTCCTTTATTTTAGTGTTCATGGGTATAATTAATTACATATATATATATACAATATTATATACATAATCATATATACAAACATCATGTATATAGAAAAGTATATATATTAAGTTAAACATAAACATGCATGCAATCTGTGAGGTGAAATCTGAAAAGCAACATTGTTTTTAAGGTTGTGTTCATATATTTAATTTTAATAGACAAATTTTGGAAACATACTGTATAAAAATTTCAAAATAGCATTTTTGTATTAGTGTTTTATTTCTATTTAAATATTTAAAAAATTTAACTAGTATTATTATGAATCGGCTATTAAAATCAGAAAGACATTGATTCTTTCTCATAATACTATCTTTAAACTGGATATAACTATTTTTGAGTGTCACAACAATCTTTGCATTATAATCAATTTTGAAACTGAAAATGCTAAAGTATAACCTAAGATTTTTAATCAGGTTGAAATAAATGCTAAAGTAATACTAGATAAGTTTAAATAATGACACCAAATTTTTAAGGAAATTTTCTTTAAAAAGCAGTCATAAATTAATAATTGGTCAGGCATAATATTCAACATCAAGAACAGGCAAGCTTGGAGCAGCAGGCAAATCACTGCTGAGAGGAAGTGAGCAGAGATAAGGGCTTCTGCAAACATACAGGAAACAAGCAAATGATGCCACATTCCTGAAACACTGAGTAGAAGAAAACAAAACTTTCTCAGCAGTATTCAGATCCACTAGAACAATTTGTTTTTAATTTTTATTTTTTAATATTAGTCACAGTTTATTAACTTAGTATCCCAGCTGTAGCCTGCTCCCTCATTCCCTCCCAGTCCCATCTTCCCTCCCTCATCTCCTCCCTGACCCTTTCCAAGTCCACTGATAAGGGAGGTTGTCTTCCCCTTCCATCTGACCCTAGCTTATCAAGTTTCTTCAGAACTGGCTACAGAGTCCTCCTCTGTGGCCTAGCAAGATTGCTCCTCCCTGAGGGTGGGGGGAGGAGGTCAAAGAGCCAGCCATTGAGTTCATTTCAGAAATAGTCCCTGTTCTCCTTACTAGGATGCTCACTTGGATACTGAGCTACCACGGGTTACATCTGAGCGGGGGTTCTAGGTTATATCCATACATGGTCCTTGGTTGGAAATACAGTCTCATAAAAAGACCCTATGTCCAGATATATTTGGTCCTTGTGGCGTTCCTGTCCTTTCCAGGACATACTAACTCCCCTTCTTTCATATGATTCCCTGCACTCTGCCAAAGGTTTGGTTATGAGTCTCAGGATCTGCTTTGATACACTGCTAGGTAGAGTCTTTCAGAGGCCCTCAGTGGTAGGCTCCTGTCCTGTTACTTTTTTCTCCTACTTCCTACTAAAATCTGTACACCTAAAGAAGATAAACAAGAAAGAGGACCCAGGGTAAGATGATCAATCCTCACTTGGAAAGACATTGGGATGGACATTGGGACAAATTTAAAACCACAGCCTAGTTTGGTTTCTTTGTCTGTTTTGCAGTAATATATGATTTTCTACAAAAAGTAACTCTAATTGAAATTGAAACTGAAATTGCTTATATTAGGAATGAGAAAAAAATTGTTCAACCATCAAATTTCATGTGCTAATGAGCAAAGAAATTGGCATACATATACATTAAAATTTCACTCTCCAAAGGATAGTGTTTCTGTTTGAGGTTAAATTGTAAAAGCATTTAACAGTGCATGGAAAACCACAACAAATATATTTAAATATTATACAAATGCTGGTGGGATGGGATGCTGGGTTAAAGCCGTTACTGTTTGATTACCAGAACATACATGGTAGGACAGACTGTACTCCACAAATTTGTCCTCTGACATCCACACATGAGACACAACACACACACACACACACACACACACACACAAACACACACACACACACATGCACACACATGCACACACTCATACACACATTAAATAAAAGTTTTTAAACTTCTAAGAGCTATTGTTAAGCATTGAAAAGTGTAACACCTTTGGAAATACTCTAACTGAACAATCAAAATAGCTGACTGTGATAAAGAGAAAAAACAGATGAAAGACAAATAAATGCAGCTTAAGGTGTTCCAGAGATATCACGATTCTGACAGATATATTTCCTGTAAAAATTCTAAAAAGAAAGAGAGGTAAAAATGAAATGTTAAGTCTTCTCCATGCATTGTCCTAGGTTGGGGAATCATTCTCTTCAGGGCCCCTAGGGATCAGGTTTAATGGTGCTGTTTGCCTCCTTTTGGAGCTCTTGTCCCCTCAGGGTCTTTCTATCTCTCCATTCTTTCATAGTATTCCCTGAAATCTGCCCAAAGTTTGGCTATGAGTCTCAGCCTCTGCTTTGATACCTTGATCAGTAGAGGCTTTCAAAGGACCTCTCTGGTAGGCTCCTGTCCTTTTCCCTGTCTTCTGCTTTCAATGTCTATTGTGTTTGTCTTTCTGAATGAGGATTGAGCATCTTCCCTGAGAAGACGAGGGAGGGGGACACAGCCAGCATACAAATTGAATAAATTGTAAAAAATGATAATAATAAAAAATAAAAATAAAAGTAAAATACATATTATGAACACACAAAAAATGAAATGTTAGAACATTTAGAGAAATAATGGGTCAACATTTTTAGAGTCAAGGGCGACTTTCAGTACAAACACCAAGGAGTTTGTTAATCTTCCATGAAAAGTTCCAGCGGTGAACACCATGATGTCTTATGCAATTCTTAGTGGCTCTTAGAAGCAGTAGGAGAAATAACAAGCAAGGGTTCCCTAATGAGTCAGCTAACAAGTATCTCATCAGAATGTATCTAAGTAAGATGGAAGTATGAAAATTATTAGTGGAAAGGCCAGGGAAGAACACTTGCTGTGCAAGCATGAGTACCTGAATTTGAATATCCAGCATCCACAATAAAATTAAAAAGATGAACTTGGGGGAATGAGATGTGGAGAAAGAGATGTTCCATAAGCTCCCTAGCCAGGCAGCCTGGCTAAAAGACAATCTTCATGTTTAGTCACAGAACCTATATGAAGAGAATAAGAATGGGGAGGTTGAGAAAGGCTCCCAATGTTATCTTTTTGCCTTTACATGCACGCACAGATGTATCACCACACACGTGTGTGCTCTCACAAACATATATGAACACACATATAAACACTAAACACTTAAATCATAAATCTTTAAGGAACAAAACAGGAATAAACAAAATAGTGAATAACAAGAAAAGTCAAATATTGAAAGTAAATATTAAAACTAAAATTTAGTATCCTAAAAGACAAGCAACATTCAAACAACCTTACTCTGATGGAGAAAGAAAAAGAGGAAGATCTTAAATTACTGAAATTGTCCAGGAGTGAATAAACCAAAAATTTAACACAATTTGATTGTCATAGAACTAATTGACTCACTTAGAGAGTGAAAAAAGATCTATATAAACAAAGTGAGAGCAAATTGCTAAAAGCAATTAAAAAAACAAACAAAACCATATAAAATGCCCATACTTTAGTATACTTCATTGTTCTGATGTCAGTCACAGAGTGGTCAATGGATGCAAGCAAAATCTGAACAGAAAAGTTAAGAAAAGTGGAAAACACCATCCTAAAAGTTTATGGCACCCCAAAGAGCCAAATCAATGTTGATAAAGATGAATTAAACTGAAGGACTTTATTTTCCTATTTATAAACTTTATGTAAAGCAAAATGAACCAGAATAACACTCACAAGATACCATATAGATTAATGAAATAGAATGCAAGTTCAAACATCCCTATATATCTGCTCAAATTATTTTTAAAATTTTGCATCATCTTGGGAAACCAATTGGTTACTGAGCTACCACAGGCCACATCTGAGCAGAGGTTCTAGGTTATATCCATACATGGTCCTTGGTTGAATGTCAGTTTCAGAAAAGACCCAAAGTGAGGGGAACAAGGACTATTTCTAACAGGAACTCAATGAAGATACCTGATAAAACAGGATCAGATGAATGGGGGGAGGTCCCCCCCTATCAGTGGACTTAGAAAGGGGCACAGTAGTGATGAGGGAGGGAGGGAGGGACTGGGAGGGAATGAGGGTTCGGTGCACGGCTGGGATACAGATTTAATAAAATGTAACTGATAAAAAAAATAAAAAAAAATCAATTAAAAAAAAAGTATAGTTAAAAAAAATTTTGCATCATCAATTTTCAATGAAGATATTTTAAGCTTTAACTAAATTGGATATGTATACAAGAAAGAATGAAGTTGTACCTTTACCCAACACCACAAACAATAGACATCTAAAAATGGAAGTTAAATAAAAATGTAAAGCATAAAGTTCTACAGGAAACCGAGCATCAAGCTAGATGACTAGATTTGCTGATATCATGTTGGACATGAAACCAAAGATGGTAATCAAAAAATAGCAGACAAATTGAACAGAGTCAAGTTATTTAAAGACTTCACAGCAAATGATGCAAAGTAAACATAACATTCATATTTTATTTTTTAAATTTAATTTAATTTTATTAATTACACTTTATTCACTTTGTATTCCCCCATAAGCCCCTCCCTCCTCCCCTCCCAGTCCCACCTTCCCTTCCCCTTCTTCATGCATGCCCCTCCCCAAGTCCACTAATAGGGGAGGTTTTCCTCTCCTTCCTTCTGATCTTAGTCTATCAGATCATATCAGGAGTAGCTTCATTGTTTTCTTCTGTGGCCTGGTAAGGCTGTCTCCCCCCACGTCCCAGGGGAGGTGATCAAAGAGCAGGCCAATCAGATTATGTCAGAGGGACTGATTTCTAAAACATACAGAAAATTTTTAAATGGAAAAATAGACAACTAGACCCGAACAAGTCCGAGGACTTGAGTATACATTTCCTTATAGAATTTATGTAAGCAGCCAGTAAACACAGAAAAGGATGCTCTTTATTATGAGGTATTTAGAAAACAAAAATGAAATCTAGAGTGAGCTTCAATTCACACTCATCATCAAATCAAACAGAACCTATTGACAAGAATGTATTAAAACTTGTACCTTTGCACAATGTAAGTGTGGAGGAACACAACAGAGCTACCTGGGAATGAAGTACCACAGTTTGTCAAAATTTAAATGGCAACACTGTGTGACACAGCAATGCCATCGCTGCTGACTCAATATATAAACACAGTACTGAAAGTGAGAAAGGCCACAACACCGACGCCCTTCAGTGGAGAGATGTGGAATACGATATAATGGAGTTTTTCTTCACTCATTAAAAAAGTGATACTTTGTCTTAACCTTGAAAGACTGGAAGTATAAGCATCCGACATCTTTACAAGTTTATGAAATCCAGACTTCAATCTCCTTGTTTGTGTAACAGATTTAAATACTTTTTTTTACCATTTTTTTTTCCATTTAAAAAGTTTTACCTATAAAACAAGGCAACATTTATTCCTTCTCTGGCATGGGCTGTGGGTGGCTCCTCCACTGTTGCACTGTTACTCTCTGAGTCAGTATTACTATTACTCGTTCCTTCTACTGCCAAGCTGTCAACCACCTCACCAGTGAGATCCTCAGCTTGAGTGCGGTGCCTGCTGTGCGGTTGGTCTACACAGCAGCTGGAAGGCAGGTCCTCAAGCCATAGGTTCATCAGTGGAAGCTGAAAGCGGAGCTTCTTCAGGTAGAGGAGTGACACTAAGAAAAGAGGAGGAAATTCCTGGAAAGCACAGACTCCTTTAACAATGAACTTAAAAAGTTGTGCAGTCTAAAGGTAGAGTAGACATGGAGAAAACTGCAGCTGAAGTTGCATAGGTGGAGAAACAGGCCAGCAAAAGGCAGGAGGATAGGGAAAAGGAGGCAGCTGGGCAAACTGAGCACATTCAGAGAGACACCACCCCTGAGGGGAGGCAGTGGCCAGCAAAGCTGAGGAGAAGAAAAATGAGAACAGCCCCTTCCAGATGGAGACAGATGAGACACACCTTGAAGAAACAACAGATTTATATTCTTAACCACTGAGCAACTTCCCTGCCCCCACCCTTTTCAGTATGTATATTTTACTCTTTCTGATATATATTAAGACCCATTATTTCTAAATAACCCAAATTTATCCCCCACCCCATTTTTTATTTGGTAGTAGAGATGGAACTCTGGGCCTTCGCTTTGCTAGGCAAACCCCTGCAACTAAGCTAGAATGTCACCCTCTCATTTTACAGATGCTACTAGAATGCATGAATCTCTTTATTAAAAAATAAAGTTAGGTAATTTTGAATCTATTTAAGATCTGTGTTTGCACACCACATACAATTTTAGCGCATTCATACCTTCAGATAACGAGTTTCCTAATTCTTATCTGCTTAGTGAAATAACATATCTTTATACTTGTCTTAAAATTATCTTATCAGTGTATGGATTTCAGGGGTGGAATGTGAACGCTTAAAAGCAAACTGTGCATATCCTGCTGACTTTATTCCTGCCCTCAGTAGCTTTGAAGGTCTTAAATCCTGTCATATTTTTTTCTAATTAAAAAATAACAAAAAAGGTTTGATTTCATAGCTTTAAGTAATCTGGCTGTTGAAGTGATAATC
>REGO01000185.1:1213986-1243374 GCA_010120015.1 Rhombomys opimus | reverse complement strand
AAACTGCATTGAGAAGAAAAAAAAAAAAAAAATGCCAAAGTGGGTATGATCGTTTGACTTCCAAGTGGCTTCACTATGTATGCATGTTTGTATCTTTATTGCTTTTAGAGCTATATAATGAAACACATACACATAAGGTTGAATTTTAATGAGCAGCAACTATCAATTTCTTTTATTTTCAGATACATATGTACACACTAATTTATATGCATGTATATTTCTAAATAGTTACTTTGAGATCCATGAAGATATAAATGTGCATATACAGTACATTATGTTACAAACTTTAAATGTATATAATCAAATACAAAAATGAAGACTAGATTTTTATAAACTTTGTTATTTTTTTTTTTCACAAAAGTTATTTAACTTCAAAATGTGTAGAGTTTATTTGAAAGTTTCAAAACGTGAAAAATTCTTGAAATCCTGTCAGGCTCTTTTTGACCAGATTTAGAAATTTACCTTTTAGAAGAGGATTATTTATGATCAGATTTGTGAAAACAGGGGCCAGATGCCCTCTCTTTTCCCAACTCCTCAGTGAACTTCATCTCATCCTAAGGATGATTCAGTCTTTTCTGCCATTTCTTAGTATCCAACAGAATAAGTAATTCTTAGATATACTGCTCCTCTTTAGTTTTAATAAATTTCTCACTCTTCCCTGAAGAAATCAGGAGAGTATGTTGAACCCTCAGCCTAGCCAGCGGGGATTATTAATGGGAAACAATATTTGATTTTTGTCATAGTTCCCTTAAGCTTTTGAGCTCTGGTTTAAGGAACAAGCACGTGTCTCTACCTTTTCTTTTCCTAAAGAAGTTGCACTTGATTCTCTTTTCTGGAGAGTACAAAAAAATGTAGGATGTTTCCAATTCTGATGTCCCCTATAACATGAGGAGCTATTGAAAAACATATTTTTGATAAACATTAACTTCAAAACCCAAACTTTGAGTTGATGTATTTAGTCTCTAACTGACAAGGAAAATTGTAAATAGGTTTAAAGGACATCAATATCACAGAGATGTCCTTCAAGTATTCACTGGTAATATATTTGGGGGTTGGAGAGATCATTCAGCTGTCAAGAGCACTGCTGCTCTTTCAGAGTACCCAGGCTTAGTTCAGGTACTAACATGGTGGCTAACTAACCATCTGTATCTCCAGAGGATCTGATGTCCTCTTCTGACCCAGGTGGATACTAGCTATGAACTTTGTGCATACACACACACACACACACACACACACACACACACACACATATATATACATGTATACATATGCATGTAGTATAAATGAATTTAAAAGACTTTATCAAAAGAAAATACATTTATATAAAGCAATATATGATTGTATTATTTTTGATTCACATTTTAAATGCAAATAGGAAAATTTTATTTAAAAGGTCCATTGATTATTTAATAACATATTTCACATTAGTAGTTTTCTTATTTTTTAGAATAAGCATTTATGTTAAATTACATTACAGATAGCATCTCTTTTAAATGCCTTAAACTTTGCAACAAATTAGCAAGCTGAGTATTGGAAATAAAGTTCAAGGGGTTATATATACCCAAATTAATGTAATTTGCAATTACTTGAGAAGTATAAATTAAGAACAATTTCTCTAAAGGATTAATTTTTACATAAACAGACAGATATAATTGAAGGAGAGACTATTGAAATGAACATATGCAATTCCTATAGGAATCAACTGTATATACTTAATTTAATAAATACTAAAATGAAATTCCAGTAATCTTGAATAAAAACAGGTTTGTAAGTGTTAGAAGATTTTTATTATTTCACTTATAATTTGCACCAAAAGAAGTTATGATAAGACTTTATTGTCAAATTAAACTTAAATTATATTAAATTTGCTATTTCTACTTTTCTACTACATTTAGTTTCCTATGCTAAGGCAATTGCAGGAAATACGTAGTATGTGTGATTTTCAATCATTATTAGTCAGTAAATCAGACATCAATTTAAAATATATTTTCAGAAACCATTGTAACATGAATTGTGTTAAACCCCAAACCAATAAAATATCTTTAGATATTTATAGACTTTATATAATCAATTGCATTACAGGGGTACTAATTTTAAGAGATACTCCAAATTTCAATTTCTACCTGAAATATGTAGGCATTGTGGCTTCCCACAGAGATGCTACCAGAATTTTCATAAAGGAAATGAAACCCAACAGACCAACCATGGTATGATATCATATTTCATGCTAATGTCTGAAATTAGAGGAATGAGGAGGACTGACAGGTGGAAGAAAAACGGAGGGGTGGACAAATATCAGGAATGAGTGATTACATTGTTTGCACAGCACTTTTCAGAAAATAAATGTTTCCAAAAGTACTTTCCAACGTGTGTCTTGCAGTGAAACCAGAGGCAGGTGCTAGCAGAGAAAGAGATGGCAAAACTTAGTGGAGGCTTTCATTACGTCCAGACAGTGTGGGAGATGCAAGGTAGGAATGCATTATGTTGGAAAGAGAGTCATGGCATCATACTTCGAGGGGACTGTAGTGATGGCTCAAGCTGTTAAGAGCACCTGGGGCTCTTGCAGAAGACTTGGGTTTTATTCTCAGTACCATTAGTATGGCTTATTGTCATTTGTAACTCCAGTTCTAGGGGATCTGACATCGAGCTATGGTCTCTGAGGGCAGCAGGTTAGAATATGGTACAGTCAGGTTTTACCTATACTTGATGAAACAAAAGTTATTTTTTTATAACTTTAAATATCATTTTGACTACAGAGCATTTCATCATATGAAAGAACAACCCAGAATTTTGTCTTCATTATACTGTGTTCTTTTTTTATAGTTTTTAAATTTTACTTATTTACTCATTTTACATACCAAAAGTGGCCCCTGCCTTAATTCCTCCCACTTTCTTCTCCCATTTCTCCCTGCACTTCTCACAAAAGGGGTGCTCCCCTCCCCATACCAACCTGTCCCAACACATTGAGATACGTCAGGACAGCCCATGTTCCCCTGTGCTCTGACGATGCAGACCTGCTAGAGGGAAGTGATCAAAAAGCCGGCAACAGAGTCCATATCAGAGACAGTCTCTGCTCCCCAAGCAGTTTAGAAGGAAACACCGACTGAGCCATCAGATTTACAGTGAAACTACCTCAACTGAGCACATATGGTCCTGGAACATTTATATATAAATGTTCAAGTGGATATCTGTACATGTAAAGTTGATCATCTGTGATTTGTGAGTTTTTCATAATGCTTCAAAACAAAGTTAGAATCAAAATGAAAGAAAGAAAGAAAGAAAGAAAGAAGAAAGAAAGAAAGAAAGAAAGAAAGAAAGAAAGAAAGAAAGAAAGAAAGGAAGGAAGGAAGAGAGAAAGAAAAAAGGGTGCTTACATGCTTGCACAACACTCATTTACATATAAGAAGTTATCTTCTAAGTTTCAAGGACATAGATAATGCTTGGGTCAAATGGTGTGGTCAGTGGGAATTATTTATGGTTTCACTGACTAAATATTAGTTTTGAAATAATTGGAATTAAATGCCACTGGGGTTTTTAAATGCCACACACACACACACTCGTCTGGGCTTTGTGTCACTTTTCAGTCATCCTTTCTCTTCTTTTAGTTTCCCATATTACAGTTCAAATAGAAAAAATAATCCTTCTAGACTGAATATGCTGATGTCATGTGACACACATAGAAATGACAAGAAAGTGCAGGTTCCTAATTCTAAGTCCTGTAAATAGTGAGGGAAACAGCACTGCAAAACTGCTGTTCTCATTACTGAGATGTTTTCATTCATGCTATGTTTCCATGTATACGTGCCCATGTGTAGGCTTCTTTCATCAGTGATATTAGCTGCAAATTATAATGCAGAGATTTTAAAAACAACACACTTTAACACAGACAATTGAAAAATCAGTTTTCACACTTTTATATTACTCCAAACAATAACTGCTATGTACAGCAGGAAAACGCACACTGTAGCTCACGTAGAAAGATTTTTTTCTCTAATTTTCCCCCTTCCCTATTCTCTATCTCAGTATGATGCTGTTCTGGACTGAATTTCTTAGACTGCATAACCCTTCAGTTTGGAAAGAATGAAGCAAGTTGGTAGGCATTCCTTTATAATTTGATCTTTAAAGTTATTTGTGTGCTAAGAGTGTACACAGATGTGTGTGAGGTACAAACAGGCAGTAAGACACTCAAGACCTTTGAAGTCACAAATGGATCGTGGCCTTAGCCCAGCCCACTGCCAGGACTTCAAAGCAGGCGACACAGCAGCGCTCTAAAGTGAGATGCAGGAGACACTGCCTGCCATCTGAAGGCGTCTACAGTGCACTTCCTGTTACAAACGATAGCAAAGGAATGATTAAGAAAACATTGGGTTTGATATATGTTTCCTTAAAACTTCTCCAAGGAGGAAATATTTCTCCTGCAGGGAAAATAAACATCTGTTGAAAGTTAAAGTACATCATTCCCCTTCATATTTTATGAAATATGTTGAAGCAAAATTATATATATAGACATATGCAAATGTGTATGTATGTATGGTGAGACATATATAAGCAGAGCTCTATTCTTGTCAGACAAAGAGGAGGTGTGTGGAGGCACACAGGTAGCAGTGAGGAGGAGGAGGTAAGCTGCTCAAGAACATTTAATGAAAATACAACCTCCTGATGGCAGGCAGCCATTTCAAGGATGGTAGGTAGTATATCCTTCAATCTAAACATTTGAGACACAGAGGCAAGTAGATCTTTGATAGTTTAAGACAGCCTTGGTTTACAAGAGTTCCAGGCCAGCCAGAGCCATGTACTGAGATTCTGTCTCAGAAACAAACAAAGAAACAAACAAACAAACAAGGAAAGCAGAGTTATCTTTAAATACAAATCTCATATGGAAATTACAATTCAGTGCAATAATTTTATTTTATTCATTCTTATAAGGTAATCGTCTGAGAAGAGAAATAAGATAAATAAATATACAAAAATGTGTCTGAACTTTCAGGCTGTTTAAACTTTCTGCTTCATGTGAATAGTATAGTAACAGGCAATAATGTGCAAATATTTCTGGGATGTTTTTGACTTCAGTATAATAACCAAAACTAATATATTTTTCTAGAAGCTTCCATGATATCCAAAGTGGTGATGACATCTTATTTCTCAAGAAAGAAGCTTCAGGCTTTGATCTATGGTTTCCATCTACCTTTTTTTATAATGATCACTGGATGTATTTTTGTTTTATAAATTTATTTATTTTTTATTAATTACAGATTATTCACCTTTTATCCAACTGTAACCCCTTCCCTGGTCCCCTCCCAATCCCACCTGCCCTCCCTCTTCTCCCCCTATGTCCCTCCTCCAGTCCACTGATAGGGGAGGTCCTCCTCTCATTCCATCTGACCCTACTCTATCAGGTCTCATCAAGACTGGTTCTTTGTCTTCCTCTGAGGACTGGTAAGGCTGCTCCTCCCTCAGGGGGAGGTGATCAAAGAGCAGGCCACTGAGTTTATGTCAGAGACAGCCCCTGTTCCCCTTACTAGGACACCTACTTGGAGACTGAGCTGCCATGGGCAACGTCTGAGCAGGGGTTCTAGGTTATCTCCATGCATGGTCTTTGGTTGGATTATCAGTCTCAGAAAAGCTTCCTGTGCCCAATTTCTCTCTCTCTCTCTTTTGCTCTCCTTGTGGAGCTCATGTCCCCTCCATGCTTTCAACCTTCTTTAATACAGCTATGCTACTGTATCTGAACACTTAAGACAAATCATGTGTCTACACATGTGCATCTGTGCATTGTTGTTGTGTATGTGTGAAAAACCAACTCACAGAAACACACACAGATTCAGTTTATTATTTTTATTACTCCTTGAATAAGAGGGTCTCACTTTTCCCCTTCCTGATAATTTCCTATAACTCCAGAACATTCTCAATTCTACTTAAGTCCTGTTTTAAATATACATATATATATATATAATTTATATAGTGTTTAAATATATATATTTATGTAATGTTCACACACACACACACACACACACACACACACACACACATATAGTCCAGATATTTGAAGTAAATAGCCATCAACCCTTTTAAAGTATTTTCAATTATTTGGAACAGTATAAATGGGGAAGTGAACACATGTCCTCATATTTAACCAATTGTTAACCATCCCCAAATGAAAAATTAGTTTTTCTAAGGGAATTTTACTGGGGAAATAAATCACTCTTAGGAGAAATCCTCATGCCCATCAGTAAATATCCAACATAAAATAAAGTCAATGGCATCTTTGGAGGGACTTTGATTCACAATATGTTACATTTTATATATATTTTATTTTACATATATATATATATTTTACATATATATATAATAGGTCATTTGTTTATACATAATGGCTTTTTGTTTTGTGTTTTTGTAGGATTCTTTGTGTGCTGACATATGTGTCTCTACATCTATATGCGTTCTTTGTGCTGTTCCTTTGATTATTTTGTTTTTTTCCTATTCTGATTTTTTATTACTGTTATTATTATTTAAGTGCTTACTTATTTCAAAGAAGAGACAAGAAGGTTGTGGATCCATTTTTATTTTTTCTTTTATTATTTTTATTACTATTATTATTATTGTTTAGATACTTGCTTGTTTTCTTTTGAGAGAGAGGAGGGGTATTTATATGAATGGGGAATTGGGGAGAGAAAACTGTAATCAGAATATGTTGTACAAATCTTCTATTTTCAGAAAAGAAAAATAGAAAAAATTAAAAGAAGACTAGTTTCAAATATGTAGAAGTTTTTAAAGAAGACATCTAGGATTTAATCTAGGGTCAGATAGAAGGGGAGGAAGACCTCCCCTACCAGTGGACTTGGAGAGGGCTGTGGGAGGAGATGAATGAGGGAGGGTGGGTTTGGGAGGAAAAGAGGGAGGAGGCTACAGCTGGGATACAAAGTGATTAAAATTTAACTAATGTAAAATATAAAAATAAAAAGCAAAATAAAAAGGATTTAAAAAACTTTTAGTAGACTAATCCTGCAGCAATTTAGTCATTAGATCTGAGCACGAGTATCATGGAGCTCAGAAGTGCTCCACCTTGTGCATCAGACACTTTGCCTTTATTAAGGATGTGACAAGGGTCTGCCTTCATTTGTGGGATGTCCTTATACTAACAGCACAGGAGTGTTGGCTGATCTTCATTGTCAACCACACTGAGTGTGGAACAACTGAGCAAATATTTGAGTGTCTTTGAAGGAGTGTCCATATATGCTCCTTAAGAGTCAGCTGAGCTCTACATGTGTAACCCACTCCGGTCCTTTCTTTCCTTTGTCATGTAATGTTTTTTGTTTTCTGGAAATGCAATTCAATTTTATTACAAACATGTAAGTTGTGTATTTTGTAGACTACTTTTCTCAATTTACTCTGAAGTAAAAACACATTCACACGATAATGAATATGTTTATACTGAATATGTCTAAAGAAATCCAGAAGTTTCTTCAACATAGAGTGGAGTTTTTCCTGCTAGAACCAGATTAACCTGAAATTATATCCACAGCACCTACGGACCTACGGCCAGTCGCAGGGAAAATAAAATTCAAAACGTGATTGAATACATTTTCTTTTCCCAACATCAAAAATTTGAAAATCTGTGAACTCAACAGTAGAAAGTGGGAAGCATCAGAATGTGAGAAGTGAATGTGCAATACATTCACCACAAAAAAAAAAAAAAAAAAAAAAGCTGAATGTTGGAGAGCTCAATTTCTCTGATAAATTCCTGTGTACATTGGATGGCCTATTTCATACACAAACTTGATAAAACAGAATCTGATATTCTGATATCAAGCATTAAAATATTACCAAACTCATATAGGCACAAAATTAATTGGGAGAAGGGAAGAGGTAATACATAGTTCTTGCCTAGCTTGAACAAGACTCAGCATAACTTACATCCCAGATGCAACAAACAAAAAAAAGCAAGACAGCAAAGGAGGAAAGGAAGGAAGGAAGGAAGGAAGGAAGGAAGGAAGGAAGGAAGGAAGGAAGGAAGGAAGGAAGGGAAGAAGGAAGGAAGGGAGAAAAAGAAGGAAGGAGAAGGAAGGAAGGAAGCATTCAGTGTTTTCTTGTTAGTTTGGAAGATTATTTTCCTCTTTCACGAAAGTAAACATGGTATATTTCAGGAAAGCATCTTATCTTTGTATTATTTAATTATTTTTATTTTATTAATTACAATTTATTCATTTTGTATCCCCCCTGTACCTCCCTTCCTCCTCCCCTCCCAATCCCACACTCCTTCTTCCCCACCCATATCCCTCTCCCAGTCCACTGAAAAGGGAGGTACTCCTCCCCTTCTCTCTGATCTTAGTCTATCAGGTCTCATCAGGACTGGCTGCATTGTCTTCTTCTGTGGCCTGGTAAGACTGCTCCCCCCTCAGAGGGAGGTGATCAAAGAGCAGGCCAATCAGTTCCTGTCAGAGACAGTCCCTGTTCCCATTACTATGGAACCCACTTGGATACTGAACTGCCATTTTGGCAAAGTGTAGGGAATCTTATGAAAGAAGTGGGAGATAGTAAGACCTGGAGAGGACAGGAGCTCCACAAGAAGAGCTTGGCACAGGGGTCTTTTCTGAGACTGAAACTCAAGCCAAGAACCATTCATGGAGATGGCCTGGAACCCCTGCACAGAGGTAACATCCTATCTTATTGGTATATGAAACTTTTAGTGATTCTGTTTCTTAAGTTACATAAATAAGATGGCCTTTCTCAAATTATGGTCTTATTTTCATACAGAAGAGCAATAGTCAACTATCATTGACCTAATTCTAAATTCAGATTTGCTACCTTTGAATTGCCAGATTTTCTTTAATTTAAAAACATTTATCTTTTTAAATAAATAGCTCTCATTTAAAACATATACATAAGCTAATGGAAAGAAACAATATAACATTTTCCCTTTATGTGACTGAATACAAATGTCATCTTTATCTATTTTTTCTATACATTCAAAATTAGCATACTGCCAAGTCAGAGGTACTCTTTGGAAGCTTGGTGTTGATTAGATAATCATTTTTACAACTTGAAACTATAAAATAAAAACAAAACAAAAAAACGATTCATGGGGTATTGAAATGAGATAGAATTTTGATCATTTTCATTTACTTGTAAGCTTCTGAGTGTAACTTTCTAAGAGCTATTTTTATAGAACTTAAGATGAAGGAGTCTGTGAAGAACATTTAGATAGGGCTTGAAGATATGGCTCAGTGTACAAGCATACTCTCTGCTTTTCCAAGATGTCCAGATTTGATTCCCAGCACCCACATACTGACTCAAAACCATCACTAACATCAGTTCTGTGGGATCTGATGTCCTTTACTGAGCTCTTTTGGCACTGAGCAGGGGTGGTACACAGACATTTATGAAGACAATCATATACAAACAACATGTTTTTAAAAAATAAAAAGAAATATGTGCTTTTTTCTTTTATTGTTTCAAGTATCGATAAGTCTTCAAAGCATTTTCGTGTTATACCTGACCTGTAAGGCAGTGTGGACCCTATGTTGCAGCAGTACCTTTGCAGAGTCTCCTCTATGCTTGGTATGGTGGTCCAGCCCAGCAGGAGGTGGCCATCTGAGATGTGCAGCTGATTATCTGATGTGAAAGTGGCAGCAGACACAACTTTCTAAGTTGATAAGAGAATGTGCTTTGCTTATATTACTCCAGAACAAAATTTAACCATCATTGACCTAATTCTAAATTTAGGTATGCTACCTTTGAATTGCCAAATTCTCTTTAATTTAAAAACATTTGGATTTTTAAAATTATGATTTCAAAAGCAATGTCTAAAATATATTTACCTTTGGCTTAAGCGTTTACCTGACATTGTTACATATCGATTCTGTAGAGTTCTTGGCATACAATATGTCACTAATAAATAGGATAATGAATTGTTCAGTACAGTGTCTTGCACAGTGTTTATGGTAATTAAAATTCAGTATCTTTTCATTGAAAACATATTTAGAAATATTCTCAAAAATATTTTCTGGGCCTTTAAGCCACAGAGAAGGAGGATCCAAACAGTCCTGATAAGACCTGATAGGCTAAGGTCAGATAGTGGGGGGGGAAGGGCCTCCCCTATCAGTGGACTAGAGGAGGGAAATAGAGGGGATGACTGAGGGAGGATGGAACTGGGAGGAGATGAGAGTGGGAGGCTACATCCAGGATACAAAGTGAATAAATTATAATTAATAATAATAAAAATAAAAATTATTTGAACATCTGACTAGCACAGCACTTTTCAAGAAAGAAAAAAAATGATGTTGGACTAAGCTGCAATGTTAATATATTGCCTATTTTGCTGTGGCTTTGAGAACAATAAAAAAGAAAATTGCCACAAAGAATTATCTGTGTAACACGTATGGTGGCAGCCAGTGCTGAGCATGGGTCACTGGATTTAATTCAAGAGAAAAACTGTACATACAGGCTTGCTATCTCTGGGACTTTCCTTAGTGTCTTTTAAATTCTAATCAGTGTCTATGAAGCTACTGTTCTTTGTCTAAATCCCTAATCTCTGAAGCTTGTAAAAAAAAAAAAAAAAACCATAACTGTTTTTGTCATTTCTGCTGGAAAATTAGGAGGTACATTCTCACATGGAAATAAACTGACAATAAAAACTGTAAAGTGTTTATTTGGGGAAACAATGGATCCTGAGTCAGGAAGCCATGAATGAAGGTGATTGCTGTCTTGTTGAGAGAAGACAAGGAGTAGGCTGTGACAGGAGGAACAGGAGCCAACACTTGGTGGCATGTATGTGAATATTTTATTTGGTCTATCCCTTTGGCATAGTGGCTTCCTTTTGGTGAGTTTTGATTTGTTTCATTTTCATATGGCATTTTCACAAATATCCCAACTCTTATTCATGTTAACCAATGGCCACAGTTTATTTCTATAGTATTTGAAAATTGAATGAGGTCAGTTTCCCAGATGGCAGAACTGACCTGGTTCTGTCTGCAGGAGATTCCCAAACATCACCTCTACTTTAACACTAAAAAGAGACACATGTAGACTTCCCTTAGAGACCAATTTTTATTTTATTTAGGGTTTTACTGAAAATTGTGATTGATCAAAACCTTGAGCACTGGGAATATATAGTTCTCTAAGCCTTAGAGAGTCTTAAAAAAAAATACAGCGTGATTTCATTACAAATATTCCAGATTGCTTGTTTGAGATTTATGTCTTTCATGAGATTCTTAAAATACCTAGGAGACGTTTACTTAGTGAAGTTTTCTTTTTTTCTTTTTTTCCTTATTCAAAGCAATATATATTGGAGTGAATATTTCATTGATTTTCTATTTTTATTTGATATCAACCTAGTTCATAAAAATAAAAAATGATAAATTAGGCATATAAGTAAGTCTCTAAATCTACCAGCTCATGGCTAATATTTCTGGAAAATGTGCAATTTCTTTTTATAAAATGAAATATATCAAATTGTAAGACACTGAAAAAATACCTTCTGCAATTGATGTTGGAAGCATTTATCAATTAATTTATATAAAGTAACTGGGCTGTATCTCAGAAGTAGGATGCTCCCTAACAAGCATGAGGCCCTGGGTTCTACCAATAGCAACAGAAATAACCAGAGCAAAATTATAAAGCTTGAGGAACCTTGTTCATCTGTTAATTTTAATTAGGAATTTAAATTGATATATAAAGAATGCAAGTGACAGTTTTCCTGTATCTTATATATGATCAGAAATATTGAGATGGAACTATGTAACAAGTATGGCATGGGAGAATTCTGACAAAGACTAGATTACTTTTTAATATTGAAGTTATCAGTATTGAAGCTATCAGACGACAAACATGTACTCATAACGATTAAGAATGTAAATATTTAAACACTCTTAAAACCTACTACTCAGTTTCCAGAGTGTCACCAGGCACTGAAAATGCAAAAGTCATCACTTACAGGTACTTCTGAATTACACAATATATCCACTGGTCTGAAACTATACACCAGTTGTACAGTAATTCACCTCAGAGCCTTTGAGGTAAAAAACCATTAGTGAGTTGAAATATGGCTTTGATGGAGACCTTTGAGACCTTGAGGCTGAAAGGAAAATGTGTCAAAAACAAGAATCTCTAAAGCAATCACTGAGATGTGATACCTCGAAGGTCCTGAGGCATACTGGTGTTTTATTAGACTACCCATCTCAGCCGTGTGGCTAATGTTCATCAGAAACTCGGAGTGCCATGAGGGAATATGGTGGAACCCACTTTAGCTTGAGAACAAGGTATTTGTAGTCTGTGGTTGTGGGAAAATATCAAAACTAAAAAAGTACAGATGTGCGATATTATTCTCTGTGGGCGCCCTGTATTAAAAAAAAAAATTTAACAGAGCCTGTGACATCCAGAAGGTCCTGAGGCTTGCTCATTGTTATAATAACTATCTTCACAAGATGGTAAATGTTACTAGAATCTCCTTCCGTGCCCAATACAATGCATCCATTGGCTGTATTGGTATGGTACATTATGAACATTCTCCTTTACACAAACATAGAAGTAGTAAACAGTGAGCATGGCATTGCTCGCTGACTGAAAACTATCTTACAGTTTCCTGTGCCTGTGACGGTAACAGTAGATTGTGAGGGGGGTGGCACTACCTTTTTCTGAGGACAGAAACTACTCATCTTCACTTCACATTCCCAGAAAATGTTCCCAGCTAGGAGCCGAACAATTCTCAACACAGAGACAGCTTAACTTTGGCCATTAATTGGTGCATAAATGATCTGATTTTGAGAAATAAAACTCTTCAAGTATCGACTTGTTTTAAATCATACTGTGTGTAGAGCTGTTTGTATTCACATATAGAGATGTAGGAAATCATCAGGGCTTTGCTTAGAGCAGGTGTCGTATATAGTAATTATTTGATGTTTGTGAGCTAAGCTGCCAGGCAGGCTTTTACCTTTTGTGATTTTATTCTTTATTCACTAGAGCTGCCATACTCTTCCCATTTTACAAATTAAGAAATAAATTATCAAAGAAATTAGATTACTCGGTTTCATATGATGATTAAAGGGTGGTCCTGTAAAACAAGAGTCTATACTCTGGAGCTCAGATACTGTCTTCCAAAGGACTCTGTTATGCACTTGGAACCAAGGGCTAAACATATCTCTGTCTTAGTCTTGGTTTCTGTCTATCTCTCTCAAACACATACACAGGTTCACACACAATCAAGCAATCATCCATGCATTCTATTCATTTCTTACAATTTATTCACTTTGAATCCCCGCTGCAACCTTTTTCATACATTCTATTGACATCTGTCTTTTCTGTGTTCTATGGTGGCTTTCTATTATGTGGGTTTTTTGTTGTTGTTGTTGTTTTGTTTTGTTTTATGAAGGCATCCTGAAGCCATTATGTATTCCTGAATCTTGTTTTGTTTTGATATATACCTATTGTTATGATGTATGGTAACTAATATTTTCTAATATGGGGCATTGACCCAATTATGCTATATAGATTATAGTATATTTTATGTGATACCTGGGTTTTTTGACAATAATGAATAATGTGCTATGTCTAGTTTTTCTTACCCCATTAGCAAGAAAAAAATATTATTATTACTTTCAACCTTATCTAATAACATCCTTTTTAGTTTTCAATGTATTAAAAATTGACTGTGGATATCCATACTTGTACTCACTTAGACCAGTATAAGCTTCAGAGATGACAAAAGTTAATTTCTTCTCCTTGGTGGGGTGACCTAGGCAGCCCACAGAGGAAGAGAATCCAGACAATCCTGACAAACCTGATAGGCTAGGGTCAGACAGTAGGGGAGGAGGACCTCTCCTATCAGTGGACTAGGGAAAAGGGAAAGGGGAGGAAGAGGGAGGGAAGCTGGGATGTGGAAGAGATGAGGGAGGGGGCTACAATTGGGATACAAAGTGAATAAATATTAAATAATAATAAAAAGGAAAAAACTAATCAGAAAATGGTGCCTAGTCTTATTGCAACTTGATATTCCATGTTTGGTTGATATTTTGGGGAGGCCTGCCTTTTTTTGAAGGGAAATATGAAAGGCGAGGATTGAGGTAGAGGAGAGCTGGAGGAAAGGGACTGGGAGGAGAGGGGGAAGGGGAAACTGCAGTTGGGAAGTGATATATTATAGAATAAAAGAAATCAGAAAGTCAGAGCACACAGTCTGTTTCAAAATGTCATTTTTATATGAAAACTAGTCTAATATTAAGCAATGAACTTGTAATCATTTTTTAAAAATAAGTTTATTAATTCCATTTTTTACATTATGATATGCTCTTATCCAATTCAAGTATACTTTACTCATTTATACTTAGGAACTGTAAAACTGAAAAAAAATTACACATGTTTTTTAATTATTTTATTTTTATTAATCACAGTTTATTTACTTTGAATCCCCCCTGTACCTCTCTCCCTCCTCCCCTTCCAATCCCATGCTCCTTCTTCCCCACCAGTTTTCTTCTCCCAGTCCACTGATACAGGAGGTCCTTGTCCCCTTCCCTCTGACCCTAGTTTATCAGGTCTCATCAGGAGTGGCTGCACTGTCTTCTTCTGTGGCCTGGTAAGGCTGCTCCCTCCTCAGGGGGAGGTGATCAAAGACTTCTGAAAGGCTCTACCCTGCAGGGTATCCAGGCAGATGTTGAGACTCATAGCCAACCTTTGGGCAGAGTGCAGGGAATCTTATGAAAGAAGTGGGAGATAGTAAGACCTGGAGAGGACAGGAGCTCCACAAGGACAACAACAGATCCAAAAATTCTGGGCACAGGGGTCTTTTCTGAAACTGATACTCCAGTCAGGGACCACTCATGGAGATGGCCTGGAAGTCCTGCACAGAGGTAGCCTATGGCAGTTCAGTGTCCAAGTGGCCTCCATGGTAATGGGGACAGGGACTGTCTCTGACACACATGTTTCTTAGGGGTTCATAAATACTTTCATCACGAGGCACTATGAACACTCTATTCTGTAGCTTATAGGAAGCTAATTAGATAGCCTTCTAAAGAAATTGTCAACAAGAGATGAAGGTGTAAATTAAAAGAGCAACACATAAAGAGATTTGGATGAAGTGGGATTTTCATTTTTACCATTCATGATTTTAGCATAATGAGCTGCTCACCTGATCCTGAATGGCAGTTATTATTATCTCCCTGAGACATTATATACATAAGGCAGGAAACAGTAGTGCTATGCTTTGGCCCAGTTATATATAAATGAAGATAACCTCAATAGTCAGATCAGCTAAAAGGCAGAGAATCATTTCAAATAGCTAAAATCATGTGGAAAGCTATTGGAATTAAATTTCCTTCTGCACTTAGGCTTTCAGGAGCATTTTTATTCCCGCTTGCCTTTAGAAGTCCTTAGCATGTGTTGTCTCTTGAGTTTTTTATCTTAGCCATTCTGATGGGTGTAAGGTGAAATCTTAGGGTCTTTTTGATTTGAATTTTCTTTTTTTTTTATTTTTATTTTTATCAGTTACATTTTATTAATTCTGTATCCCAGCCGTGCCCCGAACCCTCGTTCCCTCCCAGTCCCTCCCTCCCTCCCTCATCACCACTGTGCCCCTTTCTAAGTCCACTGATAGGGGGGACCTCCCCCCATTCATCTGATCCTGTTTTATCAGGTATCTTCATTGAGTTCCTGTTAGAAATAGTCCTTGTTCCCCTCACTTTGGGAAACCAATTGGTTACTGAGCTACCACAGGCTACATCTGAGCGGAAGATTTGAATTTTCTTGATGGCTAATGAGGTTGAACATTTCTTTAAGTGTTTCTCTGCCATTCAATATTCCTTAATTGAGAATTCTGTTTAGCTCTATACTCCATTTTTTTTAATTTAATTACTTGATTTTTTGCTGTTTAACTTTTTGAGTTCTTTATATATACTGAATATTAGTCCTCTGTCAGATACAGGTTGGGTGAAGAACCTTTTTCTATCTGTAGTCTTTCATTTTGTTCTGATGACAGTGTCCTTTACTTTACCGAAAGCTTTTCAGTTTCATGAGGTCCCATTTATTGATTGTTGCTCTTAGAGCCTGTGCTGTTGGTGTTCTGTTCAGGAAGTTGTCTCCTGTGCCAATGAGTTCAAGGCTTTTCCCCACTTCAACACATGCTGGAGAGGTTGTGTAGAAAGGGGAACCCTCCTCCACTGCTGGTGGGAATGCAAACTTGTACAACCACTCTGCAAAGCAATCTGGTGCTTTCTCAGACAACTAGGAATAGCACTTCCTCAAGATCCAGCCATACCACTCCTAGGCATATACCCAAAACAGTATAAAGTATACAATAAGGACATTTGCTCAACCATGTTTATAGCAGCTTTATTTGTAATAGCCAGAAGCTGGAAACAGCCCAGATGCCCCTCAGTGGAGGAATGGATGCAGGTATTGTGGTATACCTAAACAATGGAATATTACTCAACAATTAAAAAAAAAAAAGGAAATCATGAGATTTGCAGGTAAATGATGGGATCTGGAAAAGATCATCCAGAGTGAGCTGTCCCAGAAGCAGAAAGATGCACACAGTATATACTCACTCATATAGACATATAATATAGGATAAACCTACTAAAATCTGCACACCTGAAGAAATTAATCAAGAGGGAGGACTCTTGTTAATATGCTCAACTCCTATCCATAAAGGCAAAGAGGATAGACATCAGAGGGAGAAAAGAGGGAACAAGTCAGGAGCCTGATACAGAGGACCTCTGAAAGGTTCTGCCCTGCAGACTATCAATGCAGATGCTGAGATTTATGGGCAACCTTTGGGCAGAGTGCAGGGAATCTTATGAAAGAAGTGGGAAACAGTAAGATCTGGAGAGGACAGGAACTCCACAAGGAGAGCATCAGAACCAAAAAATCTGAGCACAGGGGTCTTTCCTGAGACTGATACTCCAACCCAGGACTATGCATGGATATAACCTAAGACCCCTGCACAGATGTAGCTCATGGCAGTTCAGTATCCAAGTGGGTTCCATTGTAATAGGAACAGGGACTGTCTCTGACATGAACTGATTGGCCTGCTCTTTAATTACCTCCCCCTGAGGGGGAAGTAGCCTTACCAGGCCACAGAAGAAGACAATGCAGCCACTCCTGACGATACCTAATTGACTAGGATCAGAAGGAAGGAAAAGAAGACCTCCCCTATCAGTGGACATGAGGAGGGGCATGCATGCAGAGGGTGGAGGATGGGAGGGATTGGGAAGGAGGGAGGGAGGGAACCACAGGGGGCATACGCAGTGAATAAAGTGTAATTAATAAATAATTTTTTAAAAAAGAAGTCCTTAGCTACCTCTGGACCATATGGGTGCTTGTGAGCATGTGAGGTGAAATTGTTTGCCTTTCTTTGGATAGCATGCAGTCATTTAAGAATGGCTTGCTTAGTAAGGGGAGCAGGGGCTGTCTCTGGCATGAACTCAGTGGCAGGCTCTCTGATGACCTCCCCTTGGGGGGTGGGGTGTGAGCAGCCTTACCAGACCACAGAGGAAGACCATGTAGCCAGTCCTAATGAGACCTTACAGGCTAGTATCAGATAAAAGGGGAGGAGAACCTCCCCTATCAGTGGACTAGGGGAGAAGCATGGGACAAGAAAAGGGAAGGAAGATGGGATTGAGGGGAGATGAGGAAGGAAGCTGCAGCCAGGATACATAGTGAAGACATTGTAAAAAAATAATAATAAATAAATAGATAAATAAATAAATAAATAAATAAATAAATAGATAGATAGATAGATAAAAGTTAAAAAAAAAACCCTGTTCCTTCACCAACCTCTTTAGAAGGTTGAAGGAAGAATCATCTTCAGACACTTGATTCTTCACACCAATTTTATCACTCTCAGTGCTTCTTAAGTGTTATCTAAGCCACTTTTTGACTACACACTTACTGGCAATCTCATGTAACACTTTCCTCTCCCTGTCAAGTCTTTGTAGTAATTACTGCTGCCTGATGCACAATTGACGTGCTAACTCATTTTCACACTTTCACAAAGTCTCCAAATGTCAGTGTATCGTCTGACCAATATATATGGCCAAGCTTTCTTTTTTTAAAAAATCACTCACTATTGCATTTAAAATCAAGTTATTAGCTCAGACTTTATAATAATATCCATAACTTCAAATAAGTGTTAAAATTAGGTGTTAAATAAGTGCTAATCAAGCTATAATCCACAAACCCTGGGAGGTTAGGTAAATAGAATGTCACACATGGGTAACACATGGATATCCCAGTGTTGTAAAAAGTTATTAATATTTACTATGGGTTTAACTTCTGGTATCGCTGCTGCTAATCCTCAGTGGCTGTATAACCAAATCACCACACAGAGACTGGGTTTTTAGTTAATCTAGAACACAATGCTGGGCAATATTTACTCCCTCCTAAACCTCCAAGCCCTCAGTTTTCTAACATTTATATTTCCCACATTATACTTGCTTTTTGTGAAATCTTAGGTGTGGTTCATGCTCCACGACCTCCAAGATCTCCTCCCACTCTCCTCTCCTCATGCCTCCTCTCCTCGAGCTCCTCCTCCTTCAAAAATAAATTTTGCCAGTGGACTCGGGATGGTGGGATGGTAGCAGGGGATCAGGTCAGGAGAGAGTGCAGGGGAGAGTACAGGAAAAGGCAAATAAAATTGAGGGACATTAGGGAACACAGTGCCATTCCAGAATTGACCATACTGTATTTTTTATCACATGGTTTTGTATTTTATTTTTCAGATTTTAAGGTTCTAAAAGTACAATATTAAACCTGCTCACCATGCAATGACCAGCAACCTTTGTTAATTAAAATCACTACGTGTAGCACATTGTTATTTTATACTTATTCCTTGTGTGTAGTAATGACAGTATAGATACAAACTGTAAGCCATACAAGATATCAGCCCCTTTTTAGTGTAGAAAGTTCAAGAATCCTAAACACCTTAACTTTCCACTGGGCAATGTATGATTCTTTGAAAAAAGTCCCCATAGTAAGTTTTAAAATTTTCACCTTGACCACCTCAGTCCTAAGTGAATAGAACTTAGGGTGGCAGGATCTAATGGAAGCTCTTCAATAACCAGGCTGTGTGACTGCGGGCGCATTCTTTAATCTCTCTGGGTCTCCAGATATCCATGTATAAAATGAAAGGATTGTAGCAGATCATCTCCAAAGCTCTCCCGCTCAAGCAAACTCTGAGGCCTTACTCTCTCCTCTGACAGGAATACCCAGTTGTGTTGTCCTCAGGATGTGATTTGACAGTTGCTGTGATTGGTCATTCACTCAGAAGTGACATGTATTCTGTGCAACAGAACTCTCTGTGTAATTCAGTACCATGAAAAAGGCAATTCAACGTTTTCAAAGACTTATACCATCTTTAATGTAGCTCATTTTACTATAGTGGCAAACGTGTGTGTATGTGTGTGTGTGTGCGTTGGTGTGCACATATGAAGACCAACAGTTAAATTGGATTTCCTTTTCAATTCCTCCACTTCAATTCCTCCTCCTTCAATTTATATATATATATATAAATTGAAACAAGGCCTCTCCCAGGACCTGGCACTGGCTGATTTAGCTACCATGTGGCAAGCAAGCCCCAAGTCAGACTTTTCTTGATTTGGCTGTTGAAAATGAAACACAGATCCTTACTCTTATGCAAAAAAGTGCATTACCAGTGGAACCATCCCCCCACCTCAGCTCCCTGAGGGCACACTTAAATCGAAATGAATTCCAGTTTTAATTTGTTCTATTGATATTCTACCAAAAATACACAGGTCCAGGTTCTATGAATCTGGTATTTTTCATACCCTAACATACTGAACGTTTATCTATGGTTCACATAAACATTGATATAGTGACCTTTGGGGTATTTTTTTTTAAATCCTGTTTCTATTTTCCCTTTAACATTAGTGCTTGCCTCTAGAACATTCAGCTTCACTTAATTGTCTTATAATTTTTAACCTCCTAAAATTGAATCTCATTAGCAGAGTATCTTTCTGTAAGAAAGGTGTTTTACCACCTTAGGTGCAAAATAGCAAAACATTAAAATTCGATCCTAGGGGAAAATAGAAAAAAAAGCAAGAAAAATAATGAAGAAAGCTGAGAAAGTGATAGAGTAACCTGAAAAAACCAACCGTAAGAAGACTCAGGAGAGGAGAGACAAGCTTCGTCTTTAAGCACAATTATAGTCAGGTACTCCAGTCAAGCATCTTCGGAAACTTTTCTACATCTCAGACATTTAAAATCTCAAGCATGACAGACTAGTTACCTTACAACACTAAGCTGCTTAACAAAGTGACTTATATCCTCAGTAAATGATTAGCTAACATTTTGAAAAATATTACTCATTTATTCATAAGATAAAGCTATCACAGTAAACAAATTTAGAAATTGTTCTTGCTAAAATGTGTTACATCTACAAACTGGAATTTCGTGACATTTTCTGTGAAATGGATGCAACTGCCTTATTGTACTAAGTGCAGTTCCCTGGACCCTGAGCCGTCAATGCCGTATGCTAGCATTCATATAGAGGTCCTGTGTTTCAATTTCTGTGCACATGTGTATACCCTGTGGGGAGGGCCACAGGTGATGAAACGACAAAGTGGAACATGAAAGATAAAAAGGAGTTGTTGCAGGAAGGAGGGAGGAAAAAATAGAGGGTAATCTACATGTAACTACATGTGACATAAAAGCAGGGGTAGGACTCCTGGTGCAGAGCAAGGGCATCAGCAAGAGGGAAAAGGCAGACCAGGGGTAAGAGGGCAGACTAGGGGTAAGAGGGCAGATGACTAGGGGTAAGAGCTAAGAGAAGATCAGCAGCACAAAGTAAGCATGAACCCCCCCTCCCCCGAAGACCTCTATTTCTCACACTAATTTGAAAACTACTTCATTATAAAATAAAGAAATGTTTGCCTTTGGATGCTCTTCTCAGGTTTTTAGGTTTATTTCAACTTTGTTTCTACTCAACACAGTTTCTACTGAGGCACAGTATAAAATACTAGAAAGAGTCAAGACGTGTCTACTGCCTTGGGCATCCTTCAGATTGACTTGGCTCGGTCACTGGTGTGACTACACAGAGCTGACTTCAATGTTCCAGGAGAACAAGAGTTTAATTCTGCCCTGGATCTGTCCTTTTTTCCATGATGGAAGGCACACTGCCAATTTCAGAGTGAACAGGACCCACTGTAGGCCTAAAAGCCAAGTCTTCTTATTTGAATAAAGTAAATGTAAGCAAATTATCATGCAAAAATAAAGACACAGAAGAAACTGTATAGGCCCAGAGGGAGATTATTCATACTATTTTGTCTTATATTATTGCATAGTTTTGTCCTGTTGGCTGTCCTGTCTTGGAGACATTCTCTTTTCTTTTCTTTTTTACTATTATTATCATTTATTACAGTTTATTCAATTTGTATCCTGGCTGTGGACCCCTCCCTCATTTCCTCCCAATCCCATCCTCCTTTTCTCTTCTCCCCCTATGCCCTACCCCTAGGCCTATCTGACCCTAGCCTATCAGATCTCATCAGGACTGGTTGCATTGTCTTCCTCTGTGGCCTGGAAAGGCTGCACCCCCAGGGGGAGGTGATCACAGATCCTGCCACTGAGTTCATGTCAGAGAAAGCCCCTCTTTTCCTTACTAGGAACAAACTTGGAGACTGAGTTTGTGGGCTACATCTGAGCTGGGGTTTTAGGACTTCTCCATGCATTGTCCTTGGTTGGGGTATCATTACCTTCAGGTCCCCAGGGCTCAGTTTTTTTGTTTGTTTGTTTTTTTGTTTGTTTGTTTTTTGTTATTGGTTTTTTTTTTTTTGGCTCTGTTGGTAAGCCAGAAGCAGAAAGACACACATGGTATATAATCATTCTTAAATGGGTATTAGACATGAAATATAGGATAAGCATGCTAAAATCTTTACTCCTAAAGAAGATAAACAGTAAGGAAGACCCTAGGGAAGATGCTCAATTTTTTTTTAATTTATGGATTTTTTTTTACTTTTTTTTTCTTTTTTAATTGCACTTTATTCACATTGTATCCCCCCTGTGGTTCTCTCCTTCCTCCTGTCCCAATCCCTCCCTTCCTCCACCCTCCACATGCATGCCCCTCTCCAAGTCCACTGATAGGGGAGGTCTTCTTTTCCTTCCTTCTGATCCTAGTCAATTAGGTCTCATCAGGAGTGGCTGCATTGTCTTCTTCTGTGGCCTGGTAAGGCTGCTTCCCCCTCAGGGGGAGGTAATTAAAGAGCAGGCTAATCAGTTCATGTCAGAGACAGTCCCTGTTCCTATTCCAATGGAACCCACTTGGATACTGAACTGCCATGAGCTACATCTGTGCAGGGGTCTTAGGCTATCTCCATGCATAGTCCTGGGTTGGAGTATCAGTCTCAGGAAAGACCCCTGTGCTCAGATTTTTTGGTTCTGTTGCTCTCCTTGTGGAGTTCCTGTCCTCTCCAGATCTTACTGTTTCCCACTTCTTTCATAAGATTCCCTGCGACCATAAAACACAAGATGCTCAATCTTAATTTACAAAGCTGAATATGACAGACATCAGAATCAGGAGAAGACATGGAACAGGACAGAAGCCTACTACAGAGGTCCTGTGAAAGACTCTAACAGCAGGGTATCACAGCAGATGCTTAGACTCATAGCCAATCTTTGGGCAGAGTGCAGGAAATCTTATGAAAGAAGGGGGCGACAGAAAGACCTGGAGGAGACATTTTCTTTTTAAAGGAGGAAACAAAGAGGGAGTTGATCTGGAAGAGAATGGAAGTAGTGGGGTTTGAGGAGTGGAGAAAGAGGAAACTATGGTTCGGACACACTGTATGAGAGAAGAACCAGTTTTCAATTACAAATTTATTTTAAAAGGTTTCTAAACTGCTGGATTAGATAGACAATGTTTCTGAGACAGAGCATGAGGTATTTTACTAGAAATAATTCTTGGCATGATTTTTCAAGACAGCTTTTTCTGGAAGTCTTTAAAGGAGGATTATCACATTTTATATTGAGCTGAATGCTGTTTTTATTTCATTTTTACTAGCCAAGACATGAGCTTGGAAAGAACTTTCCATATGAGAGAAGTGGTGATTACCCAATATGCTTTTGAAATCTGTTTCATGTAAAGAAATGGAGTTTTGAGCCTCATCAATTTTTAAACACAAAGGAAGTACTTGACATACTGTAGTGAAAAAAGTTATAGTCTCTCATTATTAATTCACAGATCAGCTGTTCAAGCAAAATTGTTTCTGAATTTATAGCAAACTAAAAGGAGCATAAAAATTATTTCTTCCTTGTGGTTTCCATAAACAGCTGTAGCAGGTACTAGGTAATAAGAGCAATATAAATGCCTCTCCAAATAGATAAGTGTGGATGCGATCAGGCTGTAATGCATGATAGTGTTTTCAGACCAGCAGTCTATTCTGAGGCAACACTCTGGCTACTTCTATCTTCTTTTATCTAAGCAAGAAATGTGATGCATTATATTATTACCTATTTCTGAAAAATAAAACAAATTCTCTAGGGGACTTTGAAGTGTACCATTTAGGGGTCCTACAGGGACGCTCAAATCATGTCTGTGGTTGTTGCTGTTATTACACAGTCTGTTTGAAGAAAGCAAGGGTAAGTCAGCAGCTTGAAGGCTTCCTGTGGATACCTAGGTCCTCAGGAAGGTGTTTTTATTTCCAGTGTGTACATTACACTTCAGGAATACCACTCTTTTCTCCTTTATTGTTCTCAAGTTAATTACTTTTTACAACATTCCTAGGCAATATAAATATTAATAAATAGAACTAGAGCTATGAGTCTCATTAACTCAAAAGGAAAAGCTAAGTATTAATTGTTAGGAATCTCAAGGACTTCTGTAGACTATCAGTAGCAGGACTACTGAGAGTTCTAAGTTGGCAACCACCTGTATCCATCATTTTGTAGATGGAGGTAGGGTCCTGAGTTCTAAGCCAGCTTCGGTTGCAATGCCAATTCAAAACGATCTGGCACTCCGAGGTTCTGCCCAATAAAGACAAGGACTGAGTTTGTACACTCAGTGGTGAGCATTTGCAGCATATGTGCAAGGTCTGGGCTCTATTTTTGCATTGCATAAACAAAGCTTTTCTTTTCTTTTTTGTTTGTTTGTTTTACATTCATTCCCTTAAGTATATGTGTGTGTGTGTGCGTGTGTTTTGTAGTACTTGTTGTTGTTTGGTGTGTGTATGTATGTTTTGTAGTTGTTGTTTGGTGTGTGTGTCTGTTTTGTAGTTGTTTGGTATGTGTGTGTAGGTTGTCAGAGTTGTCTTCTTTTACCATGTGGTTTAAAGGAACTGGATCATACCATCTGAGTTGGAAACAAGCACCTCTACTCTCTAACTCTTACTACGAGCCCGTTTTATCAGCTGTTTCAATACAGTTTACTGAGTATTTTATACTTGAGCTGTTCTCAATAACGCCATGCAGGAGGAATTTATAAGCATCAATGAAGAATTAAATATCCAAGTTATGCAATCTCAAGCCTGCTGTGGTAAGATCTCAAAAGAAAAACCAGCCATAGATAAGGCTACAGGATATGGTTTATTATAAGGTCCTTGTTCTTATGAGTGTAAAGGCTAAGTAACTGCAAGTAAGTTATCTACAATATGGAGATTAGAAAAAAAACTTGTTTGCAGACCTGAGAGTAAGAAAGTGCTGATCCAGTTCTGAATGTTTGGGAGTTAGAAACAAGAATTAAGGAAGCAGATACTATAATTAGGGCAGCAAGCTAATGTTTCATGATAAGAAAGTAAGAAATAAAGAGTTATTTAAAGGTATCTGTTTACACATAATCATAGCAAAGTGCAGAAGAAGCTGACATTACAGTCTTCATGGCTAGGTGGACACATAGACATGGCTACTATTTGCAAAAGTCTACATGACCTCGTGGGCACTGCTACTGTTTCTCTATCCCTAACTGCCTTCCTTCACAATCTAGTACACATACCCATTTGTTTTCAGCATATACTTTATTGGGCTGTGATTTTATCCTTCTGTAATGACTCAAAACTTTATCTCAGACGTTTCTGGATCAATAGTAGCCTTATGATGATGGAAAGGTATAGTTTTCCTTTGACCTTACAATGTAAGCCAATGAGTATATGACCAGAGATATCCAAATCATGAGCTATGGGTCATAAGCAGGTACATATGTCCAAGATCGTTCTTGATCAGTCAGAACAAAAAAAAAGCATATAAATGACTTTTAACAGTATGAGACTGTTTTTGTGATTGTATGTCAGCTACTCAGCGTGTGAATTTTGTAAAAGACAAGGTCATACTGTCTTGTTAAAACACTGTATCTGAGTAGAATTGCCCGTTTATGTTTTACATGTCTTCCTCCTTTCTGCTCAGTTTCTTAATGGATTTAGGATGAGCTAGAGCTTTGATGCCTTTCTTTGCCTGTTGATGCTGAGAAATGAGATAATTTTTAGTTTTGTTTCTGTTGTGGTAAAAATGCCCTGACGAAAAGGACTTTAGAAGAGAATACTCCAAATTCCAAGTTACAGTCTATTGCACAGAAGTTAGGATAAGAAGTTTAAACAGCTACTCTCGACATATCCAGAGTCAAGAGCAGAGAGAATAAATGTATACATTCTCTGTTCCTTGATTGTTCTCATCTCAGTGTCTCACAACTCAGACCCAGTGACTAGGGAATAGGTCCATCCACAGTGTGCCACCTCATTGGAGCTCTCTGGCAAAGGATGCATTGTGGCTTTATAAATAGGAGGTGAGTGTGAAGAAGTGGGACTGGGAGTACTTCTTTCTCAGTGAAGGTCAGATGTAGATGAGAGTTCTAAGTGAACCTGATGTTCATTGGCAAAGAACTATTATTGGAAGTACTGCTTCATTTTCAAGAGGTTGTTTGGTATACTGGACCTTCACCTCCTGCCTTCAGGAGTATTTTGCTTGTTTGTTTGCTGGTATTCCCTTCCTTTTTCCTCCTGTACTTCAAAAATCTCTATGCACAAAGAATGATGAGCAAAAAGTACATACCATTGTCAGAAAACTTATGTGCACTCTGTGTTGAGGAAAATAAATACATTTGGTTTAGAGAGAACAGAGAATCTCAAGTAAAGCATAAAGAGGCCGTAAGTCAAGAAACACATGCAGAGTGATCACAGAGTGATGTGTCTCCAATGCTGATAATCCTCAGCAACTGAAGCTCTATACTTCACTCTTCTGAAAGGTTATGTGTGCACCACAAGTTATTCTTGAACCCCTGTATAAGCCCAGCAAAGTAATGGATCAGAGTGTCTCAGGCTGTTTGGAAGTTGTTGGAGAAATAATACATGCTGATGAGTGTCTCTTTGTTGGAGCTCAGCGCTGGAAAAATCCTTTCTGCAGATAAGCCTGCCCAAGGCGCACCTCTCTAGGGGCTTAGAAAAGAGCTTAAGTAAATAGCTCCACATTACACTTTTCACTTGTGCAATTGAAGAACTCTGTTTGCTGTTATAACATGCTGCCGGTCTTGCTTCAGGCATTTATTTCTCACCCCTCCATTGGACCCACACTTTGTCACTCATGGTCTCATTTCCTAAGAAAAAAATTTAATGTTCTCCAAGAGTATCTGGATAGTTTCATGGCAACTTGATAGGAACTAAAGCCATTGGAGATGAGGGAACCTCAATTGGGAAAGAGTGTTCATAAAATCAGGCTGTGGGCAAGCCTAAAGGGCATTTTTTTAATTGGTGATTGATGCTGAAGGATCCAGCCCATTGTGAGTGTTGCTATCCCTGAGCTGGCGATTCTGGGTTCTGTAGAAAAACAAATTGGCATGCCATGATAAACACGTCAGTGAGCATCATCCCTGAATGGCCTCTGCTGCAATCCCCGCCTCTAGTCTCCTGCCTAGTTTCAGTTTCTGTCCTGACTTTGAAGATGAACAACAGTGTGGACATGTACTTTGGTCATAGTGTTACATCAAGCAATAGTAACTCAAACTAAGACGAGTATGTATTAACCCCTAATGCTCCAGTAAAACTTTGTACCTAGTAAAATATTATGTACACAGGATTAAAGGAATTCATGAATTCATGACTATCTTAACACATCTATTTACTTAATTTATTTTAGTTAGTATGTGCAAGTCACCTTTAGTTATTGTTTGACTGAGTTAATGCAATCTTCAAAATCCCTCTATGAAAGAGATCTCATTTTACAGATGAGAAATTGAGATCCCACAAAATACAAATTTAGCATGTGGTGAGATCTGGAAGCATAGAGGTCATCCCTGGGCCTATATATTTACCCTTTATCTGTAAAATCTTCAAGAGTAGCCAGCGATAGATTTCTAGCCTCCAGTACAGTTTTGGAACAGATTTCAATGAAAAAGAAAATTAAAGGTCAAGAAGTATATAAGTTATTAAATGAGACATAAATAATACCCTTTATGTAACTGAAGCTATCACATATTGAGAGAAGTGATAAGAGTCTCAATAATATTTGAGATGAAGCAGACAAAAACTGGCCATTGCCATGGCTTGACTGATTTTCATGCCCTCTAAAATTTTCACTGCATAATTTAAGCATAATGCATCACTGAGGGGATGTTTAAGATGGAAGAGTGAAGCTCTGCCTTATTAATAGAATTAAAGGAGGGAATCCTGATCCCCTCTTGATCCTTCTAGCTTCCTACCATGGGAGGACTCACCAGACATCACAAACTGGTGTTCCCCCTCTCACTTCACAGCCTCCAGAGTGCTGTTCTTCATAAACGACCCAGTTGCCAGTGTACTGTCAAAAACAACACAGATGAAGTCAAGGACAAAAATCTTAAGAAACAAAAAGCTTTTAGGAAGCATGTGCTTTCAGTGATAACACAAAGACATTAAAGGAACAGGATGAAGGGTTAGCAGCCTCCTCAGTTCTTTTAAGTGTTTGATGCATTGGTACACATCAATCAGACAACACACCAAGCCTTTCCTACTGATCAGAACAGTGTGTGGTTACCCACAATTACATGAGGATTTAAATTATTTTCTTTTAGAATAGCAATCGTAAGGATATTTGTTGCAATAGACAGAGGCTCTTTCCCCCCTCCCCCAGTGGTTCTTAATCTTCCTAATGCTGTGACCTTTTAATACAGTTCTTCAAGTTGTGGTGACCCCAACCATAAAATTATTTTTATTTCTACTACACAACTGAAATTTTCTACCATTATGAATCACAATGTAAATATCTGATATGCAGGGTATCTGATAATAGACCTGTGTAAAAAGGTCAAGGCATACGTAGGTTGAGAATCACTGCAATAGATCATATTTCAAGGGAATCATTTCCTACTCTACATACTGATATTGAAGGGTATTTATGGAAAAGCTATCAACAAAGTTAAATATGCATATGCACTGAATTAATGTAAATACTGCCTCAAGTACTTAAATATGTAAAGTAGAAACATTTTCTTATGGCTATAATTAATAAATTACACAAACTGGCCATCCATCATTTCCTGCCCACTGTAGACATAAATTAAAAACAATGTCAAAATAATTATCAGGAAGTGCTCTGAAGTGCTGTGTATGTTGCATGACTTGATTACATATCTCTTTTGTGTAATCAAAGATGTAAAATTATTCTAAACATTTTAAATGAGCCATAAGAGCAAGCATGTAAGAAAATGAATCAAGGAGAAAGTTGTGCCCCTATGTCTTTCTGTGCATCTGTCTTTTTCAGGAAAATGGTCTAAATTCCAGCCAAGAATAAGCTACTCACTGATATTTTCAGTCTTTGTAATTTCAATACATTTTCTTGACATTTTACTATTTTCTTAATGATAATAGCTGCAATTTACTAAATACCTACAATATGTCAAAACTCTACACGATTCCTAATTCTTACTAATTATGCATTATTACAAAGAAACCAAAGAATCATTAGTGTAGTAAAAAAGACACAGTAAAAATAAAGTTCCAACTTTCAAAGAAGATAGCCTTTTCGAGGTAAGAGACCAGAACTCAAACCTAGCCTGATTGGAAAACATGTTTTTTCAGTGTCTAAGAATACAGGAACAAGTAACAAGATCAGAATATTCTCTTTGAACATTAAAATCCATATCTCTTTTTTTAATTTTATTTTTTCTTATCAGTTACATTTTATTAACTCTGTATCCCAGTTGTATCCAGCTCCCTCATTCCCTCCCAACCCCACCCTCCCTCCCTCATCTACACCGTGCCCCTTTCCAAGTCCACTGATAGGGGGGGATCTCTCTTGGTTATCTTTTTTAGGTGTATAGATTTCATTTTTCAGTTTTCATCTTGGCCATTCTGATGGGTGTGAGGTGAAATCTCAGGGTCGTTTTGATTTGCATTTCCCTGATGGCTAATGAGGTTAAGCATTTCTTTAAGTGTTTTACTGCCATTCGAAATTCCTCTGTTGAGAATTCTCTGTTTAACTCTGTTCCACATTTTTTTT
>REGO01000185.1:1195228-1211846 GCA_010120015.1 Rhombomys opimus | reverse complement strand
TATCCTGCCACTTTGCTGAAGGTGTTAATCAGCTGTAAGTGTTCCCTGGTAGAATTTTTGGGGTCACTCAGGTATACTATCATATCATCTGCAAATAGTGATACTTTGACTTCTTCCTTTCCAATTTGTATCCCCTTGATCTCCTTTAGTTGTCTTATTGCTCTGGCTAGGACTTCAAGTAATATGTTGAAGAGGTATGGAGAGAGTGAGCAGCCTTGTCTTGTCCTTGATTTCAGTGGAAATCCATATCTCTTAAAGGACAAAAATATCAAGTCACTGATAAGTCCAAATGGAGGACAAAATGAGTTGCAATTAAAATTACTTGAGTTGCAGGCACATTTTTATGATTTTTATTTATGTGTTATTCATGTCTTTCATGGTCTAACTTTTTCTTGACTACCAATGCTTGTCATGCTTTTATTTTCAATTTAACCAGTGAATATTAGATAGTCATTTCTATTAGGCTTATAACTATGCTCAGTTATGAATCATGAGGTATAACGTGGGGCTGGACACACATGGGTATCCTTGCAATACATAAATGACTTCTGAAATGAAAACTACAGTCACACAAATGATTCTAAAAGTATATAGCACAAAGATAACATGAACATGGGGTATTATCATCCATGCATTAAAATGTGCTTATTCTTTACTCTTTCCAAACAAACATCTCTGTAACTGATTTGGCAACCTTTGTTTTGTTTCTATGCCTATCAGCTTTGACAGTCTTCTACAGGATAGTTATGTTTCTCTTTAAACTTCTGTTGAATAAACATAACAGCGGGCCAAAGATGTTTGCAATATCTAATACTTTATTATAAACTCTTACTGGTTTTGCTTACAAATAGACAACTCAGTGGCAGGAGATAAATTTTGAAAAACAGATCAGTAATAGAGTAAAGGCAGAACCAATTCTGGAGACTCTCCTGGGAAGCAAACAAAGAAAACCAACGTGCTGCTGATGAGTCATTTCAATATTGGTAAATTAGAATATGCTAGCTGGAACAATTAATACAACTCCTAAGATTTGAAGGGTTTTATGAAGTTCATTAATTTAAAATAAACCTTCTTTGTTTTCACATAGAAACAAACTGTGTTAATTTTTTAAAGAGAGCCTAAAGTCGCAAATGCATAGAAAAAAGGAAACCATAGAAACCACTAAGTGGCTAACTAATGTAGCAATGCTTTCCCCAGTGGTAAAGAGTTCAAAGGTCACGTTATGATGAGTCAACATTTTGGTTTTCATTTATATTTAATAATTTCTAATAGTCCCTGGAAGTTCCAAATTCAATTTTGATGTTTCAGAATAACATGGCACTGAGGAAAATGTACATACTAGATTGCATAAATAGATTCTGAGACTATGGTTTTTAAAATATTTTTGTTACTTTATTTATTCACTTTACAGCTTGTTCACAACCTCCTCCTTCCTCTCCTTCCAGTCTCACCTTCACACCTTCACAACCTTGTCCCATTCCTCTCTCCTATTCTAAGAGAAACAGATGACCCCATGGGTAACAACCCACCCTGGCACTTCAAGGTACAGCAGGACTAAGCACCTCTCTCCCACTGAGGCCAGGCAAGGTAGCCCAGCTAGTGGAGAGGGATCCAAAGGCATGCAACAGGGTCAGGCAGCCCCTACTCCAATTGTTAGGAGACCCACATGAGGAACAAGCTGTACATCTACGACATATATGTAGGAGGTTGAGGTCCAGTCCATGTATGCTTGTTAGTTGATGGTTCAATCTATGCAAGCTACCGTGGGATAGGTTGGTTTACTCTGTAGGTCTTGTGCTGTTCTTGGCCCCTCAATCCTTCCCCCACTCTTCACAAGACTCTCTGTGCTTCATCTATTGTTTGGCTGTGGGTCTCTGCATCTGTTTCAATCAGCTGCTCTTTCTCAGCAGTCAATTACGCTATGCTCCTGTCTGCAAGCACAGCAGAGTTTCATTAATAGTTTCAGGGGCTGTCTCTCTCTCTCAGGGGGTAGGTCTTAGGTTCGAAAAAGTCTTTGGTTTGCCATTCCCTCAATATCTGTTCCTTCTTCATTTTCATTCCTACACTTTTTTTGAGGACAGGGCAAATTTTGAGTCAAAGGTTTTCTGGGTGGGTTGGTATTCCCCTCCCTTCACTTGAAGTCCTATCTGGCCACAGTATGTAGCCTCTTCAGGCTCCACATCTCCTCTGCTAAGAGCCTCAGCTAGGATCTTCCCCATAGACTTCCAGAATAGCTCCTCTAATAGCTATCAGCTGCCAATAGTTCCTGGAGAACATCTTCCCAGTCTATGCGAGAAATTTGATTGGCTTGATCTTGTGTACGTCTTGTGCTGGTAACCACTGGTGCTGTGAGTTCATGAATGTGATAGCTATTTGGAGAAACTGGTATTTAAACAGTTTATGGGCAACCCTTTCAGTCATCAATGTGGCCAGAGGAGTGGAAACTTGGATTCTCATTGATTCTCATTGGCATATTCATTGATGCTCTCCTTCTTTAACCAATGTTTTCATGGTCATGTTGGTGACAATTTAAGAGTATAGCTTCTGATTATAATAGGAGACACAAGCTCACAACAAAATCTCTGATCATCTGGCTTTTAAGATCTTTTTGTTTTCTGTTCCACAAGGTTTCCTGAGCTTTAGGTGTAGGAATGTTTTATAGATGTATTTATAGGGATTGTGTTCCACAACTCTGCATATTGATAGTTGTGGTTTTCTATAGTAGTATCTGTGTTGGAAATGAGAGGTGATGAAGGTATAAGGACAGATGTTTATAAATTACTGTTAAGCATTATGTCAATTTAGTAAAGTCATAGTTATAGATTCTCCCCTAATATGCATGATTTCACTAACACATTTTCTGTACCAGATATAGTATCTCCATTGTTGAGTTTGTCTTAAGACCAAGTAGAGAGTAGTTGGTTTCTGCCAAGGTATGTGTGCCATTACTGCACCTGTAATATTTATTATGTCATTGATGTAGTACATAAGTGCCATAGTTGAGTAGGATAATTGGTTGCCTCTGTTTTCTGAAACATGCATGATGTCTTCATCTACCATGTAAGCAAGTTTTCAGGAAGAGGAAATTCAGGTAAGTTCTAGTTCAAGGACACTGGGCATTGTTTCTGAAGTGCACATCATCTTAAGAAAGAGAAACGTGCCTTTCACCACAGGGGGACAACAAAGAGCAACAACAATAGAATGTATGTTTGGGGAGTCTTTTAGATACTCCTGGCCAACAACACAAAAGAATACGTACCATGTTTGCAGCTTTTGTTAGATGGTCTCTGGTTCTTGGAGGGAGAGATGTCAGCCCACATAAGAAAAGTTCACTGAGGATATATTGTGTATTTGTGTACTGAATTACATGCACTATCAAAGTTTTAGCAAATAGTTAAGAAGTTGCTTTTTTATGTTCTTTTTCAGTGATAAGATTTTGAGCATAAGGAAAAGATGTCAATTATGTTTTGCCTTCTTGTTTTTCTGTTATTAATCATGTATCCATGAATGATATCTTCCTATGCTCTTAGTCCATGTCTACAATGCCATATTTTGTTCATTCATCAACCCCTACCTGAAACATGTCCCATTAAAGACACTCTGATAAGCTTGCTAATTTTTTTTTTTTACAAAAACAAGCTCACCCAGACTTCTAAAACATCATCTGAAGGGTTTGTCTATTTTATGTTCCAAACTTTTAACAAATTGGAAAGAGGTGAAGGTTTTTAATAGTTGAAAAGCAGTCTATAGTACGCATGATGTGCATGAATTCCTAATGGTGACTTATATATAGGTTCAGGTTACTCACTATAAGAACCATGCACTCTAAATGTAACATAATTGAGTTACACATTTATCTCTTGGATGAACCAGGCAGCCAACATATCAGAATAAGAGGACTAGAGAACAACAACAACAACAACAAAAATAGGGGACTTAGTATTCAGAAATAGATTCTGATTACTTGGTATTACAGTCAGGGTGTTTATCCCTGGGGAGGACTAATTCTGTCTTTCTCAACACTTTTTAATTGTTTGTAACTCTTTATCTAGGGGTGGGGCACAAAGAGATTTCCCTATCAATGTTGGGGTGTCAGTTCGTGTTTGGAGTGGTGTTCAGATCATTTGGGGCAGTCATGCTGTAGAGATTTTATGGGTGAGGTTTCCTTGTCAAAACTAGAAGGCACACTCTCACAGCATACTTCCTGAACATCTGGCTGTTAAAATCCTTCTGCTCCCCCTCTTCTGGGATGTTTTCTGAACCTGTGATGTGAGATTTGTATTGTAGGGACAGGACAACTTAGAGTCAGTTGTTCTTTGCAATTTTACTAAATTTTCCTTTATGTAATGATATTATCCTGATTCAATAAGATCTTTATTAGGTGAGAAGTGATATCTCCACTTATATGTGGATATAAGCATTTTTTAATTTAAAATTTTTCTTCGCATATTATTTATTATATATCCTGATTGGAGGGCCTACTCTCAACTCCTCCGTGTGTCCCACTCTCTCTCCGTATTTCCTCCATCTTTTCCCCTAGTTCACGGAAAGGGAGAGTTCTCCATGATTGCCATGTGCCAATTGCTTGTTAAGTCTCATTTGCTCAACTATGTTCATAGCAGCTTTGTTTTTAATAGCCAGAATCTGGAAACAACCGATATGTTCCTCAACAGAGGAATGGATACAGAAATTGTGGTACATTTACACAATGGAATACTACTTGGCAACTAAAAACAAGAAAACTATGAAATTTGCAGAGAAATAGATGTAAATAGAAAAGATCATCCTGAGTGAGAAGACCCAGAAACAGAAAGACAGGCATACTATATACTCACTTATAAGCAGATAGTAACCACATAATATAGGATAGCCATCTATAGACCCAAAGAGCCTAAACAGTAAGAAGGACCCTAGGGAGAAAACTTAAATCTCATTCAGAAGGGTGAACAGGATTGACACCAGAAGTGGTGGAAGAGAGGAAACCAGATGGGAACCTACTATAGAGGACCCTCTGAAATGATTCTCCCAACAGGGAATTGAAGCAGATGCTGAGACTCACAGCCAATCTTTGGGCAGAATGCAGCATATATGTATTTATGCTGCCTTTTAAAAAAATTAAACTTAGGATGTTAAGCATTTTTAAGTGTCTCTCTGCCATTCAGTTTTCCTCTATTGAGAATTCTCTTTTTAGTTATGTATCCCATTTTTAATTGGATTACTTGATTTTTTGTTTCTTAACTTCTTGAGTTCTTCATATATTCTGAATACCCTCTGTCAGATATAGTGCTGGTGAAGATCCTTTCCCAGTCTGTAGACTGTCGTTTTATCCTAATGACAGTGTCCTTTGTGTACTTTGCTTTACAGAAGCTTTTCAGTTTCATGAGGTCCCATTTATTGATTGTTGATCTTACAGCCTGTGCGGTTGGTGTTCTGTTCAGGAAATATGCTCCTGTGCCAATGAGGTCAAGGCTCTTCCCCACTTTTTCTTCTAACAGATTTAGTGTGCCTGGTTTTATGTTGAGGTCTTTGCTCCATATGGACTTGAATTTTGTTCAGGGTGATAAAGATGGATCTAGTTGAATTTTTCTACATAAAGAAATCCAATTTGACCAGCACCATTTGTTGAAGATGCTGTCTTTTTTTTTTTTTTTTTTTTTTTTTTTTTTTTTCTACATAAAGAAATCCAATTTGACCAGCACCATTTGTTGAAGATGCTGTCTTTTTTTTTTTTTTTTTCCATGGTATGGTTTTGGCTTCTTTGTCAAAAACCAAATATCCATAGGTGTTTGGGTTTATTTCTGGGACTTTTATTTGATTCCATTGATCCACCATTCCATTTCTATGCCAATACCATGCACCTTTTATTACTATGGTTCTGTAGTACAGCTTCAGTTCAGGGATGGTGATACCTCCAGACAATCTGTTGTTGTAGAGGAATGTTTTAGCAATTCGAGTTTGTTGTTTTTCTATGTGGAATTGAGAATTGTTCTTTCAAGTTCAGTAAAGAATTGTATTAGTATTTTGATGAGAATTGCATTGAATCTCAGCATCCTTAGTCATCAGGGAAATAAAAATCAAAATGACCTTGAGATTTCACCTTACACCCATCAGAATGGCTAAGATCAAAAACTCAAGAGACAATGCATGCTGGAGAGGATGTGGAAAAAAAAGGAACACTCCTCCATTGCTGGTAGGAGTGTAAACTTATACAATCACTTTGGAAATCACTCTGGAACTTTCTCAGACAATTAGGAATAGTGTTACCTCAAGATCCAGCTATGCTACTCATCAGCATATATCCAAAATATACTCAAGTACACAACAAGGACATTTGTTCAACCATACTACTCAGCAATTAAAAACAAGGAAATCATGAAATTTGCAGGCAAATGGTGGGATATAGAAAAGATCATCCTGAGTGAGGTATCCCAGAAGCAGAAAGACATACACGGTATATACTCACTTATAAGTGGATACTAGACCTATGATATAGGATAAATATACTAAAATTTGTACACCTAGAGAACCTGAATAGGAAGGAGGACCAGGGGTAAGAAAATCAATCCTCACTTAGAAAGACAAATGGGATGGACATTGGAAGTAGGAGAAAACAAGAAAACAGGACAGGAGCCTATCACAGAGGGCCTCTGAAAGACTCTACCTAGCAGTGTACCAAAGCAGATGCTCAGACTCATAACCAAACTATGGGTAGAGTGCAGGGAATCATATGAAAGAAGGGGGAATTAGTAAGACCTGCAGAGAACAGGAGTGCCACAAGTACCAAATATAATTGGGCACAGGGGTCTTTTCTGAGACTCATTCTCTAACCAAGGACCATGCATGGAGATAACCTAGAACATCGGCCATGGCAGCTCAGTATATTGTTTTCTTTAAACCTAATGCAATACAATCTTCTATTTTCTTTACGTGTGAACAGAGAACAGTATTTTCTGACATGTAATTCATGAGGCTTTTGAATTATTCTAAAGTTATTCTATTAAAATTATTGATACCAAAAAATTAATTCTGCCATGTTGGCTATAATTTTGTTTAATAGTCTGCCTCTATATCTCTGTCTTTCTGTCTCTCTGTATGTCTCTGTCTCTCTGTTTTTCACTGTGTCTCTGTCTATGTCTTTCCGACCTTCTTTCCTCTTGCATATGTGGTTTTGATACAGAGTCTTCACGAAGTATCTCAGCTAGCCTAGAACTGGCAGTCCGCAAGCCTAGTCACAGAAGTATTGTCATATAGATGTGAACCTCCATAACATATTCTTTTTCTCTTATTTACTTAATTTAATCATATCATCAAATATATGTATAGTTTTTGAAAAGTCTTTAAAGGTTTCACTCAGACTAATTAATGATTGAACTAATTAAAACAGAGAAAATTAAATTGGTTTTAATAAAAATGTTACTTCCAAATTTCTTCATTGTTCAATATTAAAACTAGTACAATGGACTTATGGACTCAAAATAAGGACAATGTAAATGTGGTAAGGTGGAAAACACAAAATGTATAAATAAGATAAAATCAAAAGTAGTCCAGCAAAAAACGCTCAATTCCCATCCCAAAAGGCAAAGTGGATGGACATCAGAAGAAGAAGAAAACAGGAAACAACCTAGAAAACTGCAACAGAGGGCCTCTGAAGGGCTCTGCCCTGCAGATTATCAAAGCAGATGCTGAGACTTATGGCCAAATGTTGGGCAGAGTGCATGGAATCTTATGTAAGAAGTGGGAAATCGTAAGATCTGGAGAGGACAGGAACCCCACAAGGAGAGCAACAGAACCAGAAAATTTGAACACAGGGGTCTTCCCAGAGACCCATACTCCAAACAAGTACCATGCATGGAGATAACCTAGAACCCCTGCACAGATGTAACCCATGGCAGTTTAGTGTCCAAGTGGGTTACATAGTAATAGGAAGAGGGACTGCCTCTGACATAAACTTATTGGCCTGCTCTTTGATCACCTCCCCCTGAGTAGGGAGCAGCCTTACCAAGCCACAGAAGATGACAATGTAGCCACTCCTGATGAGATCTAATAGACTAAGATCAGAAGGAAGGAGAGGAGGACCTCACCTATCAGTGGACTTGGGGGGGGGGCATGTGTGAAGAAGGGGGAGGGAGGGTGGGACTGGGATAGGAGGAGGGAGGGGCTTATAAAGGGATACAAAGTGAATAAATTGTAATTAATAGAATAAAATTAAATTAAAAAAGTAGTCTAGCAAGGTGCTTATAACATACAATGAATATAAATAAAATATTATATGCAAAAATAAAAATATGCATCTATAATATAAACCTCAGTATAAATTTGGTGAGTATCTGGATGATTATTCAAATAGTATGTACTACTTAGTTTATAGGTAAAAAAAAATCTAGAGATTCATGTAGCTCAGTTCTTTCTGCCATCTCTGAGGCATTGAACACACTTCTATCACACAAAAATACAAATGAACTAAGTAAAGTTGTATGTACCTATGTAAATACACAAAGTATCATTTTTCAGATTTGTTATTCTTGCTGGATTCATTATCAGTTAACGAATTTTATAGAGTGTCGTCTTTAGAGACATAAAAATATTTCATTTCTCCTCTATGTTAAAAGCAATTTTTTTAACATCAACCAGCCCTAATGCTTTAAATTATTTTCTTTTTTTTTCAGAAGGATTTATAATGATTTGGACGTAAATAGAAATTAAATAACTTTGAGAAAGCATCGGAATAGGACATACTAAAGACTAATTTAACATTAGCGTTATGCAGAAGAGTTTTATAGGAGAAGTCAAGGCCCTGGCTTGGGGTGGATCTTGTATCTGTCTGAGATGTATATTTTTGGCCAACAGCTCTATATTTTCCTTCCTAACTTTGGTTTTATCTTTTCAGGTTTGGATTTATTCTTCATAAAGATGAATCTGCACTACACAAAATTGATCTTGAAACCATGTCCTACATCAAAACAATTAACCTGAAGGACTCAAAGTGCATCCCTCTGTCCTTGGCATACACTCACCTGGGGGGATACTACTTCATTAGCTGCAAGCCTGACATCACCGGAGCCCTTCCACCCCAGCTTGTGGTGGACAGTGTGACTGATTCTGTCATTGGCTTCAACAGCGATGTGACGGGCACCCCTTACGTCTCTCCAGATGGACACTATCTTGTCAGCGTGAATGACGGGAAAGGTCTTGTGAGAGTCCAGTATATCACCATCAGAGGAGAAATCCTGGATGCTTTTGACATCCACACCAACCTGCACATCTCTGACCTGGCCTTCCAGCCATCCTTCACAGAAGCCCACCAGTACAACATCTACGGCAGCTCAAGCCAACAAACAGATGTGCTCTTTGTGGAGCTTTCCTCTGGTAAGGTCAAGATGATCAAAAGCCTCAAAGAACCTCTCAAGGCAGAGGACTGGCCCTGGGGCCCGAAAAACAGGCACATCCAAGGCAGTGGCCTATTCGGACAATACCTGATGACCCCCTCCAAAGATTCTCTCTTCATCCTGGATGGCCGCCTTAATAAGTTAAACTGTGAGATCACTGAGGTTCAGAGAGGAAACACCGTTGTTTGGGTTGGAGATGCATAAGGAGCCCTATTATCTGATTATGGAGGAAGAGTTTTACAGTACCTTGCACTTGATCCATATTTAAATTACAGCTTAACTTTTCCAAGTTTATAACCTAGTCAAAATCCCTTTGTTTGTTAAATAAGCTGTTTTTTTTTTCAAGAGTGATATTGGCCAGTTAGAAACATTTCATACAATATTTAATTAGAAATTACAGCACTCACAAGAATAAAAACATGTCGTTATATTTTAAACCAATAAAATGATATTTAAAATTCTTTAAATAAACAAAAATAAACTGCAGGGAATTTCAGATGACCTAAGTATCATGTCATTTTTTTTTTTTTACAGTATTTTCTTTTTCTCTGTCCTTTTGCTATGTTTGAATCGGAAATAAAAGGTCATGTGGAACCTTAAAAATTCTAAATGCAAAATACTCTGTCCCATCCACTGTTTAAAATCTTTTGTGCCTTGAAGGAAATGTCATAGGAAAAAAAGGAAGGCTAAAGTCTGCATATTGGACAACCTCATAGCAATGAATCTACTGTCATTAAGAAATGTTTATATCTTGCGCCAAATCCTGCCTTCAGGCATTTGTTTGACCTTCAATGAAATGTCATGTGAAGGCATAATTTGGCCACGGGCCGTATACAGATGAGAAGCTATCCAACATTCATTGTACAATGTGCATCCTGCTATAGAAAATGGACAGGAAGGGAGAAAACTATGTATGGTAAAAACGTTTGCAATGTATTGTGTACACATTTTACTTTCATTCACTAGAGTGCAGTATATTATTGATGTAAGTCTATCTGGAAATTCAACTGCTTACAGAGGGTCTCCTTTATTGTCAGGATTGATTTTCTTGTGCAGACTAGGGTCACATAAGTCAAGAACTTCCTCAGTTCTGGAAAAGGAGCATGACTATTTGCACTGAAAGAACAGCATGTAGGGAGATTTACAGTGAGACAAAACTGGACCCACTCCGTGTAGCACAGTGGCCTATATCCTCCTCAGACAACATTCACTTGTTTGCTCCAAATAAGCCGAATGGTTTCTAGTCGAAACAGGTAAGGTGAGCCCACAGCGCAAAGTGAAGGTGGACGTCTCCACTGACTTTGTTGTTCTGATGTGTCTAGTAGAGAAGCCCATCCTTTATCATTTTCCAAAATGACTTCTACTTCTGCATATGTAAAGCATCTTCTCCTAACTGTGTGCTCTAGCTGTGACCCAACTGAGCCTCTTGAGATACTCTAGGGAAGTAAAAATTACTGCCTTTATCCTTTTTACTAAAGGAGAGCATAGAAGACCAGTAGAGATAGATTAATACCAGAAAGCTGGGTTATTAGAATAGGACAAAACTATCCAGGTGTAAGGGAATAGCATACATGATTTGAGAATCTTTTCTACTTATTTTTCTTCTTATTGTTGCTAAAACTGCTAATGAGCTATTGAAATAATATCCATTTACTGAAGTTACTCCAATAAGATCTTTTTTTAAATACAACTTTTATCCAAGTTTAAATTGTGTGCAACTGCACAGGAACTTGGAATTTTATAGCGCGCACTCTCTTCTGTGTACATAGCACCATGGGCTGTGTGATCATAGATTTCTTCTTAGCTTAAGGAAACATTAAGGGAGATAGATTTAATAAACAGCAAAGATCAGCTTACGTTTTTACTGATTGAGTCTGCTTTACTCTTTAGTAGGTTCTCCCCCTGTGAACATGAATCATGCTGTGTCTCTGTGTTAATGATTTGGTGTAAGTCTGTCCTGTACATGCACATCTTCCTTTAGAAGCTTTCACCATATGGATGCCGTTTGTTGTCATTGCTTGATAAAAGAATAAACCACTTATGTTTTATTGCTTGTGTGCTCAGAAATAATTTGTTGTGCATGATATTTTATGCCTCCATAGGCTTCAGAGATAATCTGGTGCTCCATGTTACTGTAAACTCGATGGTGAGGAAGGGCTTGGAAGGAAAATGAATGGAGGCCAATCATAGAAAGTTTCATCTTATCTTTTCATAAAATATTAACCTTCCTATATTCTTTTGTTATGGGTATCCCAGCAGAAAAGACCACTCAGACACATTGTACAGCCAATTAAAAGTCATTATCCCAACTGGGCCCTAGGGACCCTGCAGAGACTGATACCTCAACCAAGGACCATGCATGGAGAGGACCCAAAACACCTGCACAGATGTAGTACAAAGACTCAGTCTCCAAGTGAGTTTCCTAGTAAGGGGAGCAGCTGCTGTCTCAGGCATGAACTCAGTGCCTGGCTCTCTGATCACCTCCCCCTGGGGTATGCAGCTTTGCCAGGCCACAGAGGAAGACAATGCAGCCAGTCCTGATCAGACCTGATAGGCTAAGAGTCAGATGGAAGGGGAGGAGGACCTCCCCTATCAGTGGACAAGGGGAGGGGCAGAGGGGGAAAGGAGGGAGCATGAAGGAGACCAGGAAGGGGTCCACAGCTGGGATACAAAATAAATAAATTGCAATAAATAATGAATAAACTGTTTTTAAATTGAGGCAATCCCTCAAAGACATAACACACACACACACACACACACACACACACACACACACACATACAAAAGTTGCTATTCTGACTGGCTGGTATGACAGTCAGGTGCTAGAAAACTAAGTATAGGGCTGAGTGTTTAGAGCAGGGGGGTTTTAAAGTCAATAACTAGATTCTATTATCTTGCTCTGGAACTTCAAGGGGAGGCTATATGCAAACAAACAGTTTAACAGATGATAAGATAAGCAATTGGGTGGAGTGGGAGGCTTCCATCTACCAGAAATTTAGCAGAGGCAAAAATAAATTTCCTGGGGTATTTTGACCTCCTAAATAAAGTAGGAGAAGTCAAATTCTAGTCAAACCTAAAACGGCCTCAGCAAGAATACCAGGAGAAACCTCTGCAATGTCTTGCTCTGTCACACCTTCAATATTCAGGGTTTCTTCCAAAACCTACATCCTGTGATGTTTGTTTCTTCAGAATTTCTCACTTGTAAAGGAATTATATCAGAACAGTAGCTCAGAAGTAAACTCAAAAGCAATACTTTTTCCCCCATATATAGAAATGATAGATACATTCATTTAGCTTTATTTCTTTCTGTATTGGTGAGGAAAGCAGGGCCTCAGCTTTGTTAGACAAATGTCCTAGCTCTTAATGATGCACACTCCCTGTGTGAACCATGTCCCCAACCTCCACTCTTGTTTTGTTTTATGTTGTTGTTTTTATTTTTGTTTTGCTTTGCTTTGCTTTGAGACAGGATTTCTCTGTGTAGCCTTGTCTATTCTGGACAAACTTTATAGACTAGACTAGCTCGAACTCACAGAGATCCACCTGCTTGTGCTTCCTGTAGTTCTGGGATTACGGGTCTGAAACACCTTCCCCAGCTCCGTTATTATTTATTTACTTACTCATTCATTCATTCATTCACCCATTCATTCACATTACATACTGATTGTTCCTTCTCCCTCCTCTGCTCCCTGTACTACCCTCCCACAGTCTTCTCACTTGCCCTTCCCCTTCTCTTCAGAAAACGAGAACTTCCCCACCCCAGCCCCATACCAATCATCCCTGCACATCCAGTCATATCAGGACTAACCACATCCTCTCCACTGAGGCCAAACAAGGCAGCACAGCTAGGGGCAAGTGATCTAAAAACATACTTGGGAAACTAGCAAAAAGTAACATGTTTATGTTGCAATTATTTTTGATATAGACACTTCTTTCTTCAAAGACAGAGCGGAGATATCTAACAAGACATCAGAGTCATTCTGCAGATAGTGACTAAAACTGTATTGTACGCCGCCATGTCAACAGTCCTGTGCAAAAACTGAAGGTGAAGGAAAAGCAGGATAATCACTAGAAACCTGCCTTACCAAGGGGCTGCAACATCAGTGAGTGAAAGTCAGTACAAAATGAGTTTAGAACTATGAAGAGAATGAAATTATCAATAGAAGGAAAAGAAAGGCATGCCACTGGAAGGCCCCTGAGTAAGACTAGCCAACAAGAAGTAGGCAGTTACTGGAAAGGCAGTGGAGCTAAAGAAAAGAAGAAGCATATGGTCAGAATTTGAGAGGGAGACACAAACTAAAACGCGTTTAAATGCCGGACTAAAACAGAGCTTCAGCAATATTTTCAGGGCTGGTTTATACCTACGTTTGTAAAGAATTTTCCACATAGACTATCCATGGTTCTATAATTGCTACTCCCAGCACAGTTCTTTCTCAAATGTGTATGGCTGCATGGTGCCAGGGGCAGGAGAGCTTATCCTGACCTTGTCTTCTATGGGTAGTAGCATCCATCCATCCATACACACACACACACACACACACACACACACACACACACACACCCCACACAAAAGCATGCATGTACACATTCACACTAGTACTAATGATGATGATGGTGGTAGTAATAGTATAAACAGAAAGAAATCCTATTGATAGCTAGTGTCACTTGACAACTTTATATTTTAGTGGAATAAAAATTTAGTTGGAAACAATTTAGAGGAAAGGTATCAATTAGATGGCTACTTTAAGAATGCCAGATTTTGGTCTTTAGAAAATGACAATAAAATTGAAATATACACGAAAATAGGCTTTAGTAAAGAATCATATCTGACATGGCATCTTAATAAACAAGGGTCATAAAAAGAGACAGAGATGATAGGCTTAGCATGGGTCACCATCAAAAGAACCTCAAAAGATGAGATGGAGGAAGCAGATTTAGGGAGAGAAAATGAGCATTAGGATAAAAAAAAAGAAAGAGAATTTGAGTGTACAATGGCTACTCCTGAGAAGTGTCAGCACGCACAGCAAATCTGTTCTGTTTCCAAGACTTATACCTGTCTGAGTAATTGCATCTGCATGAGGCTGACAAACTGTAAAAACACAAAATTCAGTTCAGAACTTTATCACCTGGCAGACGCACCTCCAGACTTTTCTTTGGAGACTTCTTCTAGGAAATAAGATAATTCAATTGAGTTTTATATTTGATAATTAAGTTTTTACAGGTTGAAACAATGTGTTTAATTATATCTGACAAGTTATAATATTGCATAAGATTTTAAAATAAGAAAAGTTTTAAGAACAATCTTGTGTTCGTAAACAGTACTATGAGAAGAAACCCAAAGGCACAATTGGAAGAGCTCACTCAGGTCTGATGTCACCTGTTGGGGTTCTTATTTTTCCATAAGACATTGCTTCTGAAAGGGTAAAATCTTACTTCTCAAATATCTGTTTTCATGCCTGCCACCTCCATCCACAATTTCTTCTGACCAAGTTCATGGAGAAATACAGTCTAGAAGTGATATTACAGGAATTCTCAGCTACATGTTAAGTCATGAGAATGGAACATTGAGGAAAAAAAATAAATGGAAAAATAAAGCCTAACCATAGGCGTCAAAGGCAGTAGAGATTGGGAGAGTGATCACCACTTCCAGACGCGTTGCTAGAAGCTTCCAGCTTTAGCCACCACCTACCCAGTAAACGGCAATACTTGACTAGAAGGCCGAAAAGATTTTGGGATGAGCTAGAGTAAAGAAAAGTTAGTGAGTTTATTATTTACACAGACACATACAAGAAAAACAGTAGGATAAGCCCCTAAGGAATGATTGTGGGCCACTCCAGAGTGGCATTTAGAGTGTTTACAATGGCTCTATGTGCTGGAGAGATGGATCAGCCATTAAAGTCTAGGCTCACAACCAAAACTGCAATGGCTCTATGAATGATATCATACCATCTAGGTTTCCTTCCTCAAGAGATGAAATTTCCCAACAAGGCTAAAAGAGCAAGCAGAGTGGAAATTTAAGAAAATTAAAAGTTAAAAATGCATGAGATGGCTTCTTTATTTATTTGTCTTACAGATTATTCTTTTGTAGATAAAATTGTAAAATAGTTTTGAGAAGGGTGTATTATTTAGAATAAAGAATGAGTATTGAGTGTTAATACGAAAAAAATTCAAGGTTGCAAACTTTCTGGCCCTATGCAAGCAGAGGGAATGTATTTTAGTGTTCTTATTTGAGATAGCTTTCAGAAAATGCATTTTCTCTGTAGGCAATCTTGGCTTTATCAACCGAGCAAAACAGTGAAGGGATGTTCATGCACAGAAAAGACTGCCTTATCCTCTCCAGCATGTGTTGTCACTTGAGTTTTTGATCTTAGCCCTTCTGATTGGTGTGAGTTGGGATCTCAGAAGTATTTTGCTTTGCATTTCCCAAATGACTAAGGACTTTGAGCATTTATTTAAGTGTTTCTCTGCTATTCCTCTGTTGAGAATTTTCTGTTTAGCTCTGTACTAATTTTTTTCTTGTTTTAATTTTAATTTTTAATTTTTTATTTATGACAATTTAATCACTTTGTATCCCAGCTGTAGCTCCCTCCTTCAACCCCTGCCAATCCCGCCCTCCTTCCCTCTTCTCCTCCCATGCCTCTCTCCTAGTCTACTGACATGGGAGGTCCTCCTCCTCTTCCATTTGACCCTAGCCTACCAGGTCTCATCGAGACTGTCTGCAATATCTTTTTCTGTGGCCTGGTAAGGCTGTCCTCCCGCCTCCTCCCCCATTTTTAATTTGATTATTTGGTTTGTTAAAGTAACCCTTCTCCATTGCTGGTGGGAGTGCAAATTTGTACAACCACTTTGGAAATCAATCACATGCTTTCTCAGAAAATTGGGGCTAGCACTAGCTCAAGATTCAGCTATACCACTCCTGGCTGTATACCCAAAAGATACTCCACCATTCAACCAAAACATTTGTTCAATTATGTTCATAGCAGCTTTATTCTTAATAGCCAGAATCTGGAAACACCCCAGATGTCCCTCAACTGAGGAATGGATACAGACATTGTGGCACATTTACACAATGGAATACTACATAGCTGTTAAAAATAAAGAAATCCTTAGCGTAACATTCGACCCAGAGAAGAGCATGTCTGATTGCATGCGGGTTGATGCCCCAGGTCCCGCCTCTGAGAAAAAGGTATCGGACGGGTCTGATGCTCTTTGGGTGGATGACACCTAAATGAACA
>REGO01000185.1:1172831-1194908 GCA_010120015.1 Rhombomys opimus | reverse complement strand
GGCATTCATGCAGAAAGGGGGGGAGGGTGGGACCGGGAGGGGAGGAGGGAGGGACTTATGGGGGGATACAAAAGGAATAAAGTGTATTTAATAAAAGTTAAATAAAAAATTAAAAAAAAATTTCAACTTCTAACATGAAAATAAGAAAAAAAAAATAAAGAAATCATGATATTTACAGGCAAATGGATGGAACTAGAAAAGATCATCCTGAGTGAGGTAACCCAGAAGCAGGAAGACACACATGGTATATACTCACTTTTAAGCAGATATTAGCTGTATAACATAAGCTAACTATACTGAAATCTGTAGACCTAAAGAAGCTAAACAACAAGAAGGACCCTAGGGAGGATGCTTAATTCTCATTCAGAAGGAAAAACAGGATAAATGCCAGAAGCAGTAGAAAAGAGGGAACAGGATGTCAGTCTACTATAGAGTGCCCTCTGATAGCCTTCACCCAACAGGGTATCGAAGCTAATGGTGAGGCTCACAGCCAAACTTTGGGAAGAGTACAGGAGTCTTATGGGAGAAGAAGGGGGGTTGGCAATAGAAGAGCCCAAAGGGGAAAGGAGCTCCACAAGGAGACCAATGAAAAAAAAAAAAAAAAAAAAAAAAAAAAATCTGAGCCCAGAGAGCCCTGCAGAGACTGATGTACCAACCAAGAGGCTGCATGGAGAGGACCTAGACCCCTGCTCAGACGTAGCCTATATGCAGCTCAGTTTCCATGTGGGTTCCCTGGTAAAGAGAGCAGGGACTGCCTCTTTCATGAACTGGATTGCCTGCTCTTTGATCACTTGCACCTGGCTATGGGGCCTTGCCAGGCCACAGAGGAAGAGGATCCAGGGCGTGCTGATGAAACTTGATAAGCTAGGAGCAGATGGCAGGGGAGGAGAACTGCCCCTGTCAGTGGACTAGGGGAAGGGAATGGGGGAAGAGGGTAAAGGGTATGACTGGAGGTTGTTGAGGGAGAGGGCTACAATCAGGATATACAATGAATAAATTGTAAAAAATAATAATAATATATATGAAGAAAAAATGGAAAGGAAGAAGAAAGTAAAAAAGAAGGAACAAAAGGAAGGAAGGAAGGAAGGAAGGAAGGAAGGAAGGAAGGAAGGAAGGAAGGAGAAGAAGAAAGAAAGAAAGAAAGAAAGAAAGAAAGAAAGAAAGAAAGAAAGAAAGAAAGAAAGAAAGAAAGAAAGAAAGAAAGAAAGAAAAAAAAGAAAGAAAGAAAGAAAGAAAGAAAGAAAGAAAGAAAGAAAGAAAGAAAGAAAGAAAGAAAGAAAGAAAGAAAGAAAAAAAAGAAAGAAAGAAAGAAAGAAAAAGAAAAGATTGCTGTATACTTGTGGCCGCTTTTATGTTGTGCCCTGGAAACACAGACTGGCAAAGGGACAGAGAGTTCTGGGTTGTTGGTGTGGGTAAGAACTTAATAGAGGCTGCTTCATTCCTGTCCACACAGTTGCCCCTTCCCCTGCTCTGTGGCTCCTGTGGCATCAGTCAATCACCATGAGCCATGAGCCATCCTGTCCCAGCTGTGGCCTAACCTTGCAAGTTTCAGAAGGCAAGACTTTATTTTTCACTTCCTGCGTCCTTGAGGAGCCCTTAGACAGAAGGGAGATGCAAATTGACAGCCTGGGATCTGGACTAGGATGTGAATGGGGGAGAGCAGAAGGGATGAGAGAGGTTGAGATGGGACCCTGAGACATGGAGAGCTGGGGAGAAACTGAAGATCTGGTTAGGAAGGAAAGTCCAAGAGGGGGGATACTCTTCACTCACAGGGGAAGCTAAATTAAGTGGTGGGCCAACACAAAGGACATTTTAGGCTCCTAGGGGAGGTCTCAATTAGTCACACGGTTGGGTTGGCCATTCATTCAAAATAAAACCAAAATCAGACCTCTCATAAGACGAACAGTAGGAAAACCAGGGTGTCTGCTCTTGCCATCCCAACTCAGTGTAGACGATGAGGATGGCTCCTTGTCATGACTTTCCCCCAAAATCTTAACAGGACTGTGCAGAGGGTATATCCTCCTCAACTCTAAAGAGGCTCTCTCAAGAAGTCTTACCTTCCTCCCCAAGGAAAGATCCTCAGAGGCTTACCGCCTCCTCCCTAAGATTCTCCCCAAGAAGACTTCTCCCCAAGAGGAAAGCTTCTCTCAGAGACTGACCCTAAGAGGATGCCTCAACAGGCCTGACCTTCCTTCCTAACCGGAAGTGAATTCAGTGTACAGACTTACCTCCTGGGAGTGTCAGAAGGAATTAGCCAATTTTGTGTCTAGGAACAAAACAGTCATTTCTGATCTCTCAGGATTCAGAGAGGAGTGGGACTCTGGATCTTCTGCCAGGGGTTGCTTCCTCTGCAAACTTCTCTCTGGCCTGCAAGGCACAGAGCGAGGCTGAGTCCCTGGTAGCATGGGAAATTCTGATGGAGACCCTGATGAATTAAATTAAGTGAGAAAGTTAGAGGTTACCACATTTTATTTATAGTGGGTCTTGTATCTGATTAAAAGGAGGTTCACGCCTGGGAAGGACTCTTGGGCAGGATGTTTAGAATTCAACACAGCAACATTACGTCTGGTGCGGACTACGGTCATTACAATATAACTTTTGATCTTGTAAAGCAATACACAAAACCAATCTCGAAGTACAGAACTATTTTCATATCTCATGACCTTGGGTCAGTGGAGAAGGAGGGCCCTTTGGTGTTGTAAAGCACTTTGTCAAGAGGAGAGAGAAGACATGTGTTTACAGGCCAGTGTGGATCCCAAGGGACAGAGGTGCAGGGTCAAGCCAACTCAACATTTCTTAAGCTTCTTCAGTACCATGTTAACTTTATACTTCTTACCAAATTGATTTTGGATGAGAAAGTCACATGTTATGTCAGTTCGTTTTATGTAAACCTACCTACCATATACTGTAGACGTATATTTATTAATTCAGCTGAACACCTACTGGGGTTTAAGTTTTAATAATTAAGAAATGAGAAGATAGCTGATAGAGGATTAAATTTTAATATTTAAATGTACACCATTAGCATTTTAAGATGCTTATTATTTCAAGAACCACAATATAAATTTATGTAATTTGTATTGAAATATAAAATCTTAGTGTAAGTTTACAGTCTGATTCCAAATCTCAAAAAATCTCACCCCTACATCCTATAAAATAAATAAAATTATAAGCTAACAGAAAAATAAAAAGTCTTTCTCTGTGGCCCCACACACATGTGGGGAGAGCAATTTAATACCAAACTACAACAAATAAATAGTATGCATTTATAAATGTACACATCTAAAATTACTGCTCTGCTATTTTTAAAATACTAATACATATTTTACATTTGTAACAAACAAATTCAACTCAGAAAAACAATATGAAAAATGAAAGTATCAAGACACTGAAAAATTAAATGTAATCATTTAGGTAGTATATACAGGGAAACAAATACTCACATACTTTTAAACAAATATTCAGACATAGTATTTTATAGCCATCAACTTGAGACTCCCAGATTGTCCTGACCTTGGTACTTGTTACAGGAATGGAAACAATGAATGGCAGAAAGCAAAGCAGGTCTCAAGTATCTCAGAATGCATAATGGAATTGTTTCTTCTTGATTTCAAAGAAAACTCCCTACTGAAGACAAAAGAAAATTGAGTCTACAAAATTATAAGGAACTTATATGAATGGTTAGCTTGCAGGTTCACTAGTAAACTAATATCCAGTGAGGACAAGAACATATTCTGCTCTGAGACAGCATGAAGAAAGAAATACTTGTGGGAGTTTCATAAATTCCCGAAGATCATGACTGGGATGGCTCACAAACTGGAAAGGGTCATACCTCAGATATGTGGAATTTGTTTTAAGACCTCCACTACGTATCCACAGAAAGATCAGAGGCATGCTGAGGCTGAGAAAACTAGCTTCCTTTTATCAAGACATGTTGTAAGAAACAGGCTTGACACTCTGACACAGTTCTGCCCAAGGAAGCTGGGCAAGTGTGCTGTTAAAATCTCTGTGATTTCATATGTGCAGTGTTCTGCTGTGTCTGAAGAACATAGGTTCTAAGATGTCATCTATCTCCTCTGGCTCCTACAATCTTTCTGCCTTCTCCAAACATGTTGGGATACAAACTGGTTCTTTAAATAACATCAACTGCTCTGCTGGGTTAGTTTGAAGTCTTAGGAGTGTACATGACATATTTCCCTTGCTACATTTTGCCATGGCTCTCTCTGGATACTGACTTGATCCCTGATATACGGTGTTGCCCTGGTAACCTACCATCTTTCTCTTAACTGATTGCTACCAACACATCAATTTCTTTTGGAACAAACAGGCTCGATCTGCAATTCTCTTCATGTGGTCCCTCTCACCATGCTAACAAACGGTGGACAAAAATTTAGAGCTAGCAACCATGGAGTCTACTCTGAAAATGGAAACTCCTTTTTATGACAATGACAATGGAGAACAGACAATGGTCTTTGTCCTTCAGTATTTGCCTCTCTGAGCCAGAAAACTTAAAATTGGAACTAAATTATATAGTATCTTACCAGGTCATCAGTCACTACCTCACCTATAGCTCAGGTCTCTCTGGGGCAGTACCTGGGCAGTACCTTCCTTTTCTCTTTAATTTTAGTTTTTAACTTATTTTATTTGTTTTATATTTATTTTTACTTTTATTTGTTTTATATGTATGTATATATTTGTGTGTGCACAACACATATGTACCATCTCTCAGACCACTTTTTCTTTTTTGGAAGGCTTAGTAATATGAGCTCTGGACTTCAACATTTCCTCTTTCTTGAGACTGAGATAAACATGCCTGAACTACCTTTGTAAAAAAATTTTAATCTTTAGATACCAACTTGCCAGCAAGAATTCTTTGCTGCTCCGTGTAGAATGAGCAATATGGGTGTTTTTCTTTTGTAATTTCTAAAATATAACTTTAATTTTGCTGAGATTGTACTTTCCTAATTTAATAAGCATTTAAGTGTCTACTAAATTGAAGTTTTGGCTTATTATGTCATCATAGCATTTGTCTTACATATAGCCTAGTTACCGACCATGATTTTTATCTGTTTGCTACATTGCCTTCAGACAAGGGATTGGTGAACACACATTAGGCAAGCAGTAAACATACATGAGATGAGCAAATGCTCAGTTTTTTTATTCTCTATCTTTAGCATTTTAGTGGTCAAGAACCCGAATCTAGAGAGATTAAAAAACTAAGAAAAAGCCTACTAGTACAATTCTATTCAAGAAACATAACAATAAAATTAACTGACATATCATAATTGCTCCCCCCTCATCAGAGAAATTTTTTTTTCTTGCAGTAGATGAAATCAACACGGAGACCCACAACTAAGCAATGTACAAAGAGTGAGATTTTTTTGTAGCACTCAGATGCACATTTTATGTCTTTATTAAGCCCCATCTCCTCAAGACTCCAGTATTTATATAGAATAGGTGGTAGAAAGTAAGAGCCAAAGTGTTGTGTGACTACAAGGAAAAAGTATTTCCCAGACAAATAGAGCTTAGCACATATGAAATAGCAAACATGGTGAAAGTATGGGTTTAAACTAGTCAAAATCCAAGCACAGAGGAGAAACAGACATAATATCTTACTCCTAACCGAAACACTATTTGTTATCAATACTGGTTAGGAAAGAGAAGATCAGTTTTGTACAATGGATTGTCACTGGTGCATTAAACATTTTCCAGATTGATCCACACCCACTTAGAGTTGGTCAACACAAAATAGATGCCATGAGGTGTTGTTTATTATTTTTGTGTGTACATTTTCTTTTATTTTGTTTGGGTATAGTCTATATTTAACTTTCAATTTGAGTTCTCTCTCTCTCTCTCTCTCTCTCTCTCTGTATGTGTTTATTTTTAAGAGAGCTACAGAAAAAATTAAATTGGGTGAGTCAAGAGGAGTTGGAGGAGGAGAAACAATAGGATCCAAATACATGAAACAAACACTTAAAAATAAAAAGAAAATTTAAAAGATTTCTGGGGCTGTGGACCATGATTGTCTTTTACTTTACAGGTAATGTCTACTTATAAGTGAGTACAAACCATATTTATCTTTCTGGGTCTGGATAATTTTTTCATCCATTTGCATAAGAACTTCCTGGTATCATTTTTAACAGCTGAGTTATAAAAAAAATGCCTAATCTACCAAAGTCCATATAGTTCTGGGAAAGTTTCTGAATATACTAATCTTGCTTTTTAGCTTCTGGAGTTCTGCTTCTGGCTAACTGGTCTTGATAACTGAAGTAGGTAAAAATACATGTAAAACAAGAACACATATTTTGCCACTGTTTGGTTGTTTGTTTTTGTGCTTAGAAGCTCATTCTGAGAAAGGCTCATGACTACCATGGGAACCTACGCACACAGTGTAGTCTCAGTCTACCTACCAAAGACTTTCTATTGGCATAAATAAATAAAATTTCAAGTCATTATGACAAAATTTATACCTTGACTTTTAACTATGTTATATAAAAGTAGCAGTACACTGATGATAATTAGTGTTTAATATTTTGTGATGTAGTAACATTACTAGGTATAAAAATGTATTTGAATAGCTGATGCAATTTAAAATTTTTTCTTTCTATGTTTAAGTAAAATTGTTCATAGAAGGATATTTTTATGTTAAAGACACTGTCTTAGTGTTGTAAAAGTCTAAGTTGATCCCACAATCTTTCAGGATTCTGTCTCTAGATTCATTTCTTTCTTATGTATTAGCCTTCCAAAATAAAGCTCATTCTGAGAAAGTCTCAGGACCTGAGCACAGAGTGTAGTCCAGGCTACCTATAAAAGACTTTCTATTGAAATAAAAAATGTTTATAAGAATGTTTATGAAGAGTGTTTATAAGAATATTTATAAGAAATAGAGTATTTCAAATGCAGACATATTAATATACTTTAGGATGATTATTAATACTTCCTTATATTAATTTATTGAATTAAGTGTTAAAGATATAGCCAATGTTAGTTAAGTTCATTCTCACTGATTGATAAAGATCTGTCTCTCAGAGTATCTATTAAGATCTTTGCAAACTTTCATCGCAATGTGTTATGCTTAAAACTGTACATTTGCACCTACTCTCTTCTTCTACAATTGGCTCCTTTTGCCCTGTGTGTTTGCATTATTATAATAATATGATAAAACATTTGTCTAGTAGTCTAATTAAAGTGTTAAAGATGTGTCTAATGTTATTTAAGTGCATTTTCATTGTTTGATGAAGAACTGTTTCTTACAACAGCTATTAAAATGCATAAAACTGTACACTGTTATTTACGTGTATCTAATCTCTCTTTTTACATCTAGCTCATTTTCTTCTTTTGTTTATAGCATTACGGTTTTATTACATAAATATTAGACTAACAATCACCACCTCAAAAATAATACTGCTTTAAAAATTACAGTAGAAAAACAAATGTGTTGATCATTGTAGTTGTAATCTTAATATACATTTTCTCTGAAAATTCAAATGTGTAATCTTTACTTCCTAAAACATTTTCTACTTTACTTCTTTGCAGAATTTTTATTTTCAGAAGTACTTGTTAGACCCCAAAGAAGTCCAGGATAAGTAACTGAAGTGTCTGTGAACACATCAAAGCAGCAGTCCAGGATTCTGTCAGCACCCATGGCTCCTCCCAGTACTTTTCATCCCTAATCTCTTCCCTGTGCTTCACTCTCCAAGGGGCTAGGCTTCTGCTTTCCTTTTTCCAGCTTGATCCTTGCTCTCCCTCCCTTCTCCCATGGTCCAGTTTAGTCCAGCCATGTCCAGCCTGGAATTCTTCCTCTGCCTGTTTTCTCCCTTACACCGAAACAAAAATCTTATCCATACTTTAGAACTACTCATATCCTCCTCCTCTCACTTTATTTTTCATTCAGTATTGTTTTCAAATTTCCTTTTCAACTGTAAAAACTAAAAAGCAATGTGTTTATAACATTAAGTAAAGAAGAAAAATACACAGTGCAGAAGAGGGTGGAAACAAAGAAGCTATGGAGGTGGGCAGGCTTCAGGCATATTTAAGGGGGGTCAGTGCAGACCCTAAGAGAGATATCTTCTAATTTGTTTTCAATAATAATGAAAATAAATGAAATAAGCCTAACTAATAATATGACATGTTTTCTAGCCAGCCCTAATTGCCCTACTGATATTGAAATCTCTTCTGTAGGGTTTCTTCTTAGCTTGGAGTATATAGCTTGTCATCTTCTGCCAGAAGGAATTCATGTTTCTCTTTTGTCAGAGAAAATCTCAATATATAGTCCATGATGCTAAACTTTCAGTAATACGCTTGCCTGAGTTTCCTGACTGCCGCCATGTTAAGCCAAAGTAATCCTGGAATTCATTAAATGAAAAACAAGTTCTTGTTTGCATTGTATATAGCAGAGGACAGACTATTGACTGTCTTGGACAAAAGTATCTACTTAATTTAAATTGTATACAGGGGTATCAATATCACCTGGCATGAGTGGTGCACTAACAGGTCAGAAAAAAATAATACTCAAGGCAGCTGGGAAGACTGGGTCTTTGGTGGCCGACATCAACTCCTTTGAAAGGTAGAGGTTCATGTGAGGAGAAGTAAGTTCAGAGTACCAGTTTCTTGGACAAGTAAACTTTGCTGCTGTTCTCTGCTAAAGAGAAACTTTTCTCACCCACACTTCCAGAGCAGTCCCCAGCAGTGACTGGATGTTTTGTCTAAGAAGAGCAGATTGGCATCAGAAAACTCCATCATCTGAAAATCAGACAACTGTAAACTGAGTGTGATGAAAAATCACATCGACACTTTCAAAGTGATGAAGGTTTATTTTACACAATGAAGTGGGAGCTGTTAGATTCTTGCACATAGCAAGAAAACTGTAAACTCCAAGCCAGGTAATGGTACCACAGAGAATCAGGTGAAGAGATAGCTGAAATGACCGTTCCTCCCGTCAGAATGACGTGCAAAGGTACACCTCAGGGGCTATCCTTGCAAACGGGCTGGAATTCAATTTGGACAGACTATAGAGCAATTTATCCCCCAGGGTTATTATTACACCACCAAAAGGCGCCAGCAATCAGTGTAGCTTAAGAGCTGGACCTCATACCTACAGGCAAAGACAGCTAAACAGAGCTTTTTTATTTTCATGAAGGAATAACTAAAAATAACCCAGCTAGTTAATCTCATTCTATAGTAACTATGAAAATGCCAAGACTGCTCCCACTGAGTCTTGATGCTGAAGGTTTTATGATTTGCAGCAATTATATTTCTCCTCAAAAGTTTAGCTAAATCATGATAGGTAAATAAACAATTACTAGGATGCTTTGTTGGATTTCAGTTTTGCCACAGTGTTAATATTATTTTAATACAAAGAAAAATGAAAATGCAAAGGAAAAGAAAAATAAAAAATTGTAAAAGGTTAAAATAAGCAACAAAGCTACTGTGACAGGGACCAGGTACAATAGAGAGGAAGGCACTCAGAGCAGGCTTTGCAGTCTCTGAAGCTGAATCAAACAGAATATAAATAAGTAAATGATATAGCAAAGTCTTATCAAAAGGAAACATCACTACAAAGGTGGGAATGAACTGAAACTTGAATTCAAAGATTGAACAACTAGAAAAACATAATTTACAAGAAGAGATTAAAGCTGGCTGAAGAAAGCACCAGTGTACTTGAAGACAAATGCACATGAAAGAGTGTTCAATGCATGGGTGGGATTGCTAGGCAAAAGCTGTGTGAGCAAAGGTTTATTAACTAATCAGAATGTCAGTGATGAAGAGAGGTGGAGACACTGTAGGTCCAGAGACTCACTATATCTTAGGTTATTTTTAGCCTCCTAAATATCCAAATATCCATTTTTGAATGTCTCTGTGACTGGCTTAACATTCTATGACTAAAAGATAAAAATAGGTTCAAGTGTGTAATTTAACAAAACCTTTTTTTTTTAGGGCTTTCTAAGGAAAATATTTAATCAGGATCTGTTAGGATAAATGCTCTGGATATTCCCACTGCAGTAAAACTACTACAAAACCATTACCAAACACAGGTGTTTATGATGAGGCAGAAAGAAGATAGACAAACATAGGAGGTCAGAAGGTTTTATATTATACTATGAGTTTTATGGACAGGCTAGCTCAAGCATCCTATCTCTAAAAGAAAGATTGTAAATCCTTAGCAAGACAAACAGGAGGAATTCCTTTTTTCTCTGCCAATCAAAAAGCTAAGTATGTTATATGACAGTATCTGAGGTCTCTGTCTGAGAATTCTGCTTGACACTAACCTGCTTCTCTGACACATCCATCTATGTATTCAATGTCTTGATTTATGATTTTCTTGATTCTGTTCTTTTAAAAACTTTGTGAAACTAGTTCCAAGTTGAAATTTGGAATTTGAGATACCTTAAATTTATATTCCTGGGTCAAGGTTATGCAGATTTGGCTCCAGAGTAAACTATTTCATATATATATATATATATATATATATATATATATATATATATATATATAAAACATACATAATGAAAGTAAAGAAAGACAGAAAGAATTTAAAAATTAATGGAAATGTCACAAATTTTATAGAAAACATTAACCTGTATATTCAAAAACTATGATGACTTCAGCCTGTATAAATCCTAAAATGTACATGTTTTACAGAGCAGACCAAAACTGCTAAAAGCCCCTAATAAGGATGAGCAAGATGGCTTGTTGGATAGGTGCTTCCCATACAAGCAAAAGGCCAATGTTTGGATTTCTAGTACCCACATATATATTAGACGGGCATGCCAGCTCCCTTTTATTATTGTCCTTGGGAAATATAAACAGTGATCCTTAGGTCACGTTGGTTAGCTAGATTTGCAGAGTAAACAAACTCCCAGTTTAGCCAGAGTCCTGGTCTCAATAAAAACTAAGAGAGTAAATAAGGAGAGGGTCTGATTTAAACCTTTGACCTCCATGCACTTGCATGCACAATCATCCATGCACAAACGTACATATGTACACATGCCTATAACACACATACCCCGGGATCTCCTCAAAAAAGCCAATGACAGAAAAATCAGCCATAGCAGAAACACAAGGTTTAAATTATAAACAGGACATCCAAACAGCTGAATACTAAACATATAATTGCAAACAGTCAAGGCCCACGGCTAAGGGAAGTCATATTTAAAATTCTAAAAAGAAAATAAAAAACAGAAACAAGCATACAAAAACAACTGTAAACAGATTATGTTGTTTAAGGAAAGGAACACCTTTCAAAACTGAAGAAAACTAAGGTATCCCCAGAGCAACGATGAATACATTGCTGGTAGAAATGATGGTGAAAATCTGTTGAATCGCCCATTCTAATCCCAAACTCTTTAGCAGACCAACTTCTGGGGTTTCTCCTTCCTCTTTGCCCTACCTGCTTATGATCACAAAGATCTTAGCCTTCAGTGTTCCTTCCTATAACTCGATACACTACCCCAGCCCCCAAACCATCTAGAATTTCCTGGGAACCTGATAAAAAAAAAAATTACTCAAAATATACCAGATATATAGGACAATAAGAAAAGACCAAATCTGAGAATACTAGGATATAGGAAGGAGAAGAAACCAGGTCAAAGACACAGAGAGAATTTTCAACAAAATCATAGAATATATTCCTAACCTAAAGAAAGAGAAACTTATCAAGGTACAGGAAGCATACAGAAAAACAAACAAACAAACAAACAAACAAAAAAACTGGACCATAAAAGGTCTACCTTGGCACATAGTCAGAAAAATAAATGTACAGAACAAAAAAAGAAGATTAAAGGCTGCAAGGTGAAAAGACCAAATAACCCATAAAAGCAGACCTATCGGCATTGCAACTGACTTCTGAATGGAAACTCTAAAAGCCAGAAGGGCTGGTACAGGTGTTCTCCAGCATCTACAGGACCAGAAATGCCATCACAGACTAAAATATTCAGTAATACTTTCAATCATGATAGATGGAGAAAATAAGACATCCCATGAAAAAAACAAATGGAAGCAATATTTAGCCCTCTAGAAGGTACTACAAAGAAAACTCCAAACCAAAGGAGTTAATTATAACCACGAAAGCAGAGGGAATAGATAATCTCGGGCATTCAGCGAGAAAACCAAATTTTAGCAATATCTATCTATAATCTCTACAGAAAAAACTAAAATGTAAACTATAACCTAAAAAGGTTAACCATACTCAAGAAAATACTAGGAATAGTCAAGAACAGCAAATCAAAAAAGAGGAAGAACATACAAACACACACAGACATACACCACAATAGCAAAATAACAGGAGTCCACAAATCTGCTGATTAATATCACTCAATACCAATGGTCTCAATTCCCCAATAGACAGATACAGAGTAACCAAATGGGTATGAAAGCAGTATTCATCCTTTTGTTGCATGAAAGTAATACACTTTGACATCAAGGAGAGATATCACCTCTGGGACAAAGTATGGAAATACTTTCATTCTAAGCAAAAGGCCCTAGAAAAAAGCTGGTAGAACTATTTTAATATCTGACAAAACAGACTTCAAATCAAAACTGATCAGAAGACATAGAGAAGGACACACATATTCATCAAAGGGGAACTCCACCAAGAGGACATTTCATTCATCACATCGATGAACCAAACACAAAATCACCCACTTTCATAAAAGAACACTATTACATATTACCTCAAAATATTTATACTCACACACTGATGTTGAAAGACTTCAGTACCCCACTCTATCAAAAGAGAGATAGGTCATCAGACAAAAATTAAACTAAGAATTTCTAGAGCTAACTGAAATCGTGAACCAAATGGAGTTAACAGGTATTTGCAGAACAGTTCATCCAAACTCAAAATAATATACCTTTTTTCCAGTGCTCCATGAAATTTTCTCCAAAATTTAGCACAAACTCAAATACAAGAAAATAAATAAAATAAAATAAGACCCTGAATTCTATCTGACCACCACAGATTATCCTAGTAATTTAAGAGCATATCTGAAAGATCTTGAACAGACTGTGGGTTGTGGCCCTTTTGGGGTTTAAGTTACTATTTCACAATGTTTGCCTAATAACATCAGAAAACACAGATAACTGGATTTTCATACATAACATTTGCAAAATTACAGTTATAAAGTATCAATGAAATAATTTTATATTTGAGAGTCATCAAAACATGGGCAACTTTATTACAGGGTTGCAGCATTAGGAAATTTGATAACCACTGCTCTAGAACAAAAAAACATAAATCACATCCATAAGGACTGGTCAGAGAGAAAAAGAACACTCAGTGCTGAAAACAGAAAATATAAAAGATATGGAAACAACTAATAAAACAAAGAGTTGATTTTTTTTGAGAAATTAATACAATTAACAGACACTTAGCCAAATAACTAAAAGGAAGCTGACAGAAAAGACCCAAATTAACAAAATTAGAGATAAAAAGGATGATATAACAAAGACACTAAGGTGACCCAGAGAATCATAAAGATATACTTTAAAAAAATGTATATACTCTACCAAACTGGAAAATGCAAAATAAATGGATAATTTTCTTAATACCTACCACTTACCAAGTTAAGTCAAGATCAGATAAGTCATATAAACAGGTCTACAACTCCTATTTATAACAAGGCCCTAGATCTTAACATAACTGAATCCATGACGAAAATACCATGCTAGCCACAAAACATAGTACATAGACAGTATCATCTGCCAAAATAAAAACAAAGATCTAATCCCACAAAGTTCATCGTTCTGGGAATGTCTCTAAATAGTGTAACTGTGTTTTTTTACGTTTACACCGAGAAATGCTCTGTGGGGCACTGAGCTCACAGGGTAGGAGCTGGGAAGCTAATAAAAACTTTGTGTTTGCTCAAACCTGTGTCCGAGCAGCTTCCTCAGTGGATGACACGTAATGTAGTGGAATGGAAGCAGTCGTCAGAAGTTTCCCAACAAAACAAGCCCAGGACCTGATGGTTTTGGTTCAGAATCATACTTTAATTTCTCAAATGATTCTGTAACACAGAACCAGAGCAATACTGTCCAATTCATTTTATATGGCCACAGTTAGCCTGACACTTAAACTATGTAAAGAACCAACAAAGTAAGGAAATTGCAGATTAGTTATGAACATAGGTGCAAAAAGATTTAAAAAAAAAAAAAAAAAGAAAAGAAAAAAACTAATCAAGAGGAAGGACTCTGGCTATAATGCTCAATCCCCATCCCGAAAGGCAAAGAGAATGGACATCAGAAGAAGAAGAAAACAGGAAACAACCTAGGAACCTGCAACAGAGGGCCTCTGAAAGGCTCTGCCCTGCAGACTATCAAAGCAGATGCTGAGACTTATGGCCAACTGTTGGGCAGAGTGCATGGAATCTTATGAAAGAAGTGGGAAATAGTAAGATCTAGAGAGGACAGGAGCTCCACTAGGAGAGCAACAGAACCAGAAAATTTGAACACAGGGGTCTTTCCTGAGACTCATACTCCAAACAAGTACCATACATGGAGATAACTTAGAACCCCTGCACAGATGTAGCCCATGGCAGTTCAGTGTCCAAGTGGGTTCCATAGTAATGGGAACAGGGACTGCCTCTGACATGAACTGATTGGCCTGCTCTTTGATCACCTCCCCCTGAGAGGGGAGTAGCCTTACCAGGCCACGGAGGAAGACAATGCAGCCAGTCCTGATGAGATCTGAGAGACTAGGATCAGAAGGAAGGAGAGGAAGACCTCCCACACAGTGGACTTGGGGAGGGGCATGCGTGGAGAAGGGGGAGGCAAGGTGGGATTGCGAGGGGAAGAGGGAGAGGTTTATAGGGGGTATACAAAGTGAATAAAGTGTAATTAATAAAAATTAAAAAAAATTCTCAATCAAATATTTGCAAACCAAATCAAACAACAAATCAAAACATTCATCCAGTTTTATGAAGCAGGCATCATCCTAGAGATAGAGAAATGGTTAAACCCATAAGAAAAAAAAATATTATCCAACATATAAAACTGGAAACAACCTAGATGTCCCTCAACCAAAGAATGGATAAAGAATGGATAAAGAAAATGTGATACATTTACAAATTGGGATACTATTCAGCTATTTAAAACAAAGACATCATTCAATTTGCAGAAAAATGGGGTGGGGTGGGAACTAGAAAAAATCATCCTGAGTGAGGTAACCCTCACTCAGTGGATTTACCCATAAAGAATAGGATAACCATGCAACAAAAAAGAGCCAAAGAAGCCAAGGAGGGCCCAAAGGAAGATGCTTGAATCTTACTCGGGAGAGGAAATAAAATAGATATTTAAAGTAGATGGAGGGAGGGAACTGGGTGAGAGATAGAGTGGAGAGAGTAACAGGGGGTGTCGGATGTGGGGAGAGTGCAGGCAAAAGTGGTGGAAGGAAGGACCAGGAGAGATGAAATTGGTGGGAGGGCATCTTTTGGACAGAGTGGGCTCCGTGGAGTCTATGGGGGTGATCTTAGTTGAGATATTTAACAGTGGGTTAAGGAGCCTGAACTCACCACCTCCTGTAGCCAGGTGGGACTTCCAGTAGGGGAAAGGGGACTCAAATTCACCCATAAAGCCTCTGACCCAAAATTTTTATTTCCTACAAAAAGTGTAGGGATAAAGATAGAGCAGAGATTGAGGTAATGGCAAACCAATGACTGACCTAACTGGAGAGCCAAACCCTGTCACTATTAATAATACTCTGATATGCTTGCAGACAGGACCCTAGCATAACTGTCTTGTGAGAGGCTTCATCGGGAAGCTGATGGAAACAGCTGCAGAGACCCACAGCTAAACAACAGGCTGAGCTCAGTGAGTCCCACAGAAAAGTGGGGGAAAGGATAGAGGGTGCTTGTCGGGTCAAGAACACCACAAAACATCTACAGAGTCAACTAATCTGGGCCCATGGGGCCTCACAGAGTCTGAACCATCAACCAAAGGGCATGCAGGGGCTAGACCTAGATACTAACACAGAGGGAGCTTATGTGCAGTCTGATCAACTTGTGGGTCCCTTAACAATGAACTAGAGGTTATCTCTGCCTCTGTTCCATGCCTCTGGGTCCCTTCCCCTTCGGTGGGCTGCTTTGTCAGTACCCAGTGGGAGAGGATGCCCTTAGTTCTGTTGGGACCTGAGGTGGTTTGAAAACCTTTCAGGGCCTCCCTTCTCTGAGAATGAGAGAGGGTAATGTATGGAGAGCGAGTGAGGTTGGGACTGGGAGGAGAGGAGCTGTGTTAGTAAAAACAGCATGGTACTGGCACAAAAACAAACACATTGATCAGTGAATTGACTTGAAGACAGAGACCTAAGTTCACACATATGAACACCTGAATTTTGATGAAGAGACCAGATACATACACTGGAAAATAGACAGCTTCTCTAACAAATGGTGTTGGTCAGCGTGGATGAATGCATGTAGAGCTATCCTAATAGATCCATAGTAGCCACCCTGCAGAAAACACAACTGCAAATAGATCAAAGACCTCAGCATAAAACCAAATACACTGAATCTGATAAAGAACCTTGGCCTCGCTGGCATAGAAGATAACTTTCTAAAGAGAACACTGTTAGCACAGACAATAAGATCAAAAATTACTATATGAGACCCCATGAAACTGAAAAAAACTTCTATACAGCAAAAGACACCATCATTTGGATGATATGACAGACTGGGAAAATATTTTTACTACCTACACATCTCATAGAAGATTAATATCCAACATACGAAAGAACACAAAAAATAATATCAAGAAAGCAAATAACCCAAACTAAAATTGGGTATCGATCTAAATAGAATCTAAATTCAAACGGCTAAGAAAAACGTAAAAAAAATGTTCAACATCCTCAGCCATCAGTAAAATGCAAATCCAACCTCCTTTGAAATTCCATCTTACAGCAGTTGAAATAGTTAAAATTAATATAACAATTTGTTCCTCAAGCTGGTGATGAAATAGAGTAAGGTCAATGTGCATTCATTGCTGGTGAAATTGCAAATTTGCACATTTCCTATGAAATAACATTGTGGTGATTCTTCGGGATGATGGGAATGGATCTACCTCAAAATCCAGCTATAACATGTATGGGCATAATCAAGGGACCTTTCACTCTCTCACAGAAACATTTTGCACAATCATGTTTATTTCTGCCATATTCTTTTTTTTTTTTTTACATTTTTTCCCAAATGTACAGTTTTATTTCTTTTCTTTTTTTTAATTTTTAATTAATTACACTTTATTCATTTTGTATCCCCCCCATAGGCCCCACCCTCCTCCCCTCCCAATCCCACCCTTCTTCCTCTTTCTGCATGCATGCCACTCCCCAAGTCCACTGATAGGGGAGGTTCTCCTCTCCTTTCTGATCTTAGTCACATCAAAAGTGGCTGCATTGTCCTCTACTGTGGCCTGGTAAGGCTGCTCCCCCCCAGGGGGAGGTGATCAAAGAGCAAGCCAGTCAGACTATGTCAGAGGCAGTCCCTCTTCCCATTACTATGTAACCCACTTGGACACTGAACTGCCATGGGCTACATCTGTGCAGGGGTTCTAGGTTATCTCCATGAATAGTCCTTGGTTGGAGTATGAGTCTCTGGGAAGAAAGCCAGAAGAAGAAAACAGGAAACAAACTAAGAAACTACCACAGAGGGCCTCTGAAAGCCTCTGCCCTACAGACTATCAAAGCAGATGCTGAGCCTGATGGGCAACTGTTGGGCAGAGTGAATGGAATTTTATGTAAGAAGTGGGAAATAGTAAGAGCTGGAGAGGACAGGGTCTCCACAAAGAGAGCAACAGAACAAGAAAATTTGAACACAGGGAACTTCCTAGAGACTCATCTGCCATATTCTTAATACCCAGAAATTGGAAACAAACTAGAGTTCATGTAACAGAAATAGATAAAAAAAAAATCATTGCCCCTTTACATAATAAAATATTAGCCATTTTTAGAAAGTGAAATTATAAAATTCACAATTAAATGGAAGTTAACTTAAAAAGACATTTTGAGTAGTTAACCCAGATGCAGAAATACAAATATGGTGTGTGTTCGCTTATGTGTGGTTATTGGTTTTTAAGTTGATGATAATCAAGCTACAATCCATAGAACTACAGACATTAGTTAAAAAGTAAGATAGTAGGAGGGACGCATGGAACTCCCCAGGATATAGATATAGATAGCTATGGATGTAGGGGGATAGTTACTGCAATGGGAGAATCTAGTGGAGAGGGAATGGGAATGGGCACACAGAGGATGAAAATGGGGAGAGACAGCTAAAACTAAGGGCCATTTGAGGAGAAGCAGGGAAAGCTAGAATAGTAGGAGCTTGCTAAAATATGTACATCATGAAGGTGATCTAAAGGAAATTGCCAAAAAAATGGGAGAGAAAAAACCTCAAGTGGACAGCTCTTGTCACCAAATAGTTTCCAAATCTGTGAATGGGTTTGATCTAATTGAGTTATTGAGAACATTTTTCCCATGGGAACCTGTAAAAATCCAAGCTTCTGTCAAGAAGATAGGTTGCTCAGCACAAAAGTGCAAGACCCTATTGCTGAAGACAACACTTTCAAAACTCATTGAACATTAAAGAAGCCCAGCTGGTGTCTGCATAGGACCTTCACCCACATTTTTTTGGATAGAGTCTTTGGAACAGAAAATACTCTGTAGGATCCCCAAAAGAAACATAAACACTAACCCAGCCACAAAAGCTAGGAGGAGAAATTATGTCCTGCCTGCCAGATAGAACAGTGTAATAGTGGCATAAAGTTTATGAGAATAACCAACCAATACTGGATTTGACTTAGGCCCAACTCACAAGATGGAACATGAGTATCCATATCCAACACTGTTTGGGGGAACAAAAACCTGGGACTGTACAGCCCAGAGACCTAGGGGAAAACCAAATATTACTATTCTACTAAAAGAACACAGCAATAAAATAACTCCTAATGACATTCTGCTATAGACCAGTGCCTTGCTCCACCATCATCTGAGAAGTTTCCTCCTGCAACAGACAGACAGAAATAAAGACGCCCACAGGTAGACAGTAGGTAATGATTGTGTGAGAGACCTTACAACTTTATAAATAATGTGCATTTATTGTTTTCTCTAATACATAAATTTAATATATTTCACAATAAACAGCATGTTTTATAATTCTTGAAATACTATAGAAAATAAATGTTAACTGAATCATTGTATCATGGTGGGAATATTTTAGTGATTCAATATCTGTGTACATACATGAAATCCTCATTGTTCTTGTTATGTAACTGAGGTTAGCCATGAACTCATGACCGTCCTTCCTCGGCTTCCTATGTTCTGGGATAACAGGTCTGTCAGCATGGCAAGCTAGTACCTGAATTTTAAAATTAATTTTAATTTCAGTCTTAACTGAATTGAGTTTACGTCTAGATGTCTGTTATATCAAAAACAAAGAGTTGCCAAAAAAGCGTGGAAGCCAGAAGTACTCTTTTAAAGGTCCACATATGCAGAGACTTGTTCTTCCCTCCTGTGGGATTCTGACTAAGCAGTCATCTCTGAAATTACAGGTTTGTCTGGGACATGAGAGACAGAACATCCAAAGGCTCTGCATTGTTGTGTAGCTGGTGTTTTTGTTAAGGTGTATTTCTCTGCTCCTGTTGCTTAGTATTCTTCTATCTTTCTCAGTGGGTTCATATAGATAATATTTTATCAGCACAAATCAAACTGTAGCTTAAGGTACTGGAGCACACGACCCTCACTGTAAGGAATCCTCACAATGTTAGAAGAGGCAATTTTCAGAGCCAAGTGATTGAATTATCAGTGCCACTGCTCCTTCTCGACACAGCCACCAGCACTGAGATGCTGTCAAGCAGTGGGTGGCAACAGCCATCTGACAAGACTGATTGTGGTGCTTGCCTCAAGTAATGGGATTAGCAGGAAAACCTTTAAGAGATCAAATTAGTGTCTTTGTCAGGGTAACAAAATCACAGGCACATCTTGCTAATATTATCTGCTTTTACAAAAAAAAAAAAAAAAGAAAAAGAAAAAATTAAAAGTAGCAGCACCACAATTTTGTTGTTGTTTCAGAGACGAGGATGACCCCTATTCAGTCTGGCAGGGAAGAAGGTTCCTAGATATTTTATTCAATTAAATTAATAATCTTGCCTATCGTCTAACACCAGGAACACAGGCTGCTGAAGTACTATTGCTGCCCTTGGCCTGTTAATCTAGGAAGGAACAACAACAAAAGTAAAATTGTAAAGTTTTGGCATGATTTTACTTTATTTTTCTCACTTTTTAATTTTAATTTTTTATAATTTATTCACTTTACATGGTGATTGTAAACCCATCTCTCTTCTCCTTCCAACCCTACCCTCCTTCCCTTTTCCTCTCTATCTCCTTCCTCAAGACCTCAGAAAGGGACCACCATCCTCCTCTGCCAGCTGACTCCAGACTATCTCATTGGTACCGCCTGTGTTCTCTTTCTTTACTTTAGAAATGAATCACTGCTACTTTTATCGGTAACTTGAATCAATGGAGGAGTTTGCTTCCATAGCAACTCCACTTGCTTCATTGTCCATGCATTCTTTCTCTATACTTTTTTTTTGTCATTTCATTTGATTCATTTAATTAAAATTTTCTTGAAAAGCTAATGTGAGGCTTTGTTTAAACTGCTATTATACATAAAATGTATAATAAAAGCAAAAAGTAGCAACAACAACCACAAAAAGCAGGCTACCATATTTGAGAGAGGAGTCAGCAGTTAATAGAAACATTACCCTCGTAGAGGACCTGATTTGACTGAAGACCTAACTATGAATGGAACCCACACATGACACTGCTTGTTTGAGTAGATAGCCCAGAGATCTATTGTAAAACCAGATACTATGGTCTTAAAAAAAAAGTGGTGATAAAATGACTCCTAGTGATACTCTGTTATACTCTTAGATTTGTGCCTTACTCGCCCAGTATTTAAGTATCAGAGAAGCTTCCTCCTGCAATAGATGGGAACAAATACAGAAATGCACAGCCAGACATTACACACACCACACCACACAAACACGCACACACACTGAACTACGAGAGTGAAACAGAGAGACAGAGGGAAGAGATAAACAGAGTCAGAGACAGAGAAATTTTGGATCACTCAGCCCTATGTATCAATTAAATACCTCTGCTTAAGGCTTATGGAACCCTACAAAAAAGAAGGAATAAGGAGTAGAATAAGCAGAGGGGATGGAGGACAACAGGTGAATAAGACCCTCTAAGTCAACTAGGGCTCATATGAATTCATAAGAATCTAAAGCAACAGTTCCAGGGCCTTCAAATGGTCTGCATCAGATCTTTTTCACCTATAGTACAGCTTTCATCTTAGTTTTTTGTTTTTGTTTTTGTTTTTTTTTTTTTTTTTTTAGGACTCCTGAGTGTGTAAATGAGTTGGTCTTTGATTCTTGTGACTCCTTTTAGGGCTTTTTTCTATATATTGATTTGTCATGACAAACTTTGATGTGATGGTTTTTGTTTTATCTCATTGTACTGTGCTATGTTTTCTTGTTATCTCTTAGACGCCTGATGCTTTCTAATGAGAGACAGAAAGGGAGCATATCTGGATGTGAGGGGTGTGGGGAGAAACAAGGAGGAGTAGAGAAAGGGAAATTGTAATCAGGATATATTGCATGAAAACAACCTGCTTGTTTTAAATTTATTTATTCACTTTACAGCCTGATATTCCTCACCCCTCTCTTCCCAGTCCCACCCTTACCCATACTTAACCCCATTGCTCCTCCTTCTTCTCAGAGACTGGAAGGCCACCAGCCAGCTCTGGGACCTCAAGTTGCAGTAGGACTGAGTTTATCTTCTCGCACAGAGGCATGATAAGGAAGCCCAGCAACGGGAAAGAGTTCCACCAGCAGTAAGCAGAATCACAGCTAGGCCCTACTCTGATTGTTAAAGGACTCATAAATTGGGAAGCTGAACATCTGCTACATATGTGTAAGGAGCCAAGGTCCAGCCAATGCATGCCTTTTTGATTGTTGGTTCAGACTCTGTGTGCCTGTGGGCCCATGTTAGTTTACTCTGTAGGTATTTTTATGGTGTCCTTGACCCCTCCACTCCTG
>REGO01000185.1:1141688-1160991 GCA_010120015.1 Rhombomys opimus | reverse complement strand
AAAAAAATTTCACTGTAGTAGGGAATGCTACCAAAATGCATCTGAACATCCCTGGCCTTTAGACCATTGCACTTATGTGACAGTTATGTGGGATAAAGAACACATAGCCAACAAAAGGAAGTTCTTTCAGAAACCAGAGTAGGGATGCATATTTTCGCTGCCCTATAATAATGCTTGCCAAAATGTGTGAATCCCTACTCACGGAAATTATATATATAATTTTGTATTTTTAAAATATATGCCTTTACATCAATGATTAAGAAGCATGAGATGAGGAACATTTTTGTTAGGCTACTCTTGTGAGTACTGAATACTCTGAATGATAACCTAATAAGAGAGAGGCAGAAAAAGTATTTCAAAAGAGACAGAAGAGGAGAAAATTTGAGACTAGAGTGTCAGAGATTTGTCTGTAAGCTGAGAATACTGGGTAGCAGGTTTGAGAATGACACCATGGAGATTTTTGCCTAGAGCGTCTAGAAAGAATGCATTCCCATCTCATTTCAGATTTCTCAGTCTTGAATGTGTGACAGAATTCATTTGTGTCATCACCTGTCCAGTTTCACATTATTGAGTATAGCACGGGAAAGAAACTAATGCATCTTTGTTATACAGTTATTGTGTCCTTATTATGTTAAATGTTGTTCTACATTCAAAGAACATACATTAAATAGACTGCTTAAAACATCCTAAGAGGGATTGCACTGTTGTAAAGATCTTTTTAGAAAAGAAGAAACAAAGGCACAAAAAAGGAATACTCCCCATTGTCATATTACTGATAAATACCCAAGATTTTGTTAATTTTAAATACACTAATCTATCATGTGTGTATTTATTTATTTGTGTGTGTATGCATAAACACACACACACACACACACATATATATAATATTCAGGAGTGTGCACTCATGTGCTTGTGTGAAGACCAGAGGAGAATAAATGTACTGTCTCTCTCTCTCTTACTATTACCCTTATTTCCTCGATACATGTGTCTTGCTAAACTTTAAGTTTGCCATGTTTTGGTTAAGCTGGAAAAGATCAAGCTGCAGCAATCCCCCTGTCTTTGCTCCTCCCACCCCTAGGTCTGATATTATAGTTGAACATGGCCGCACCAGCCCTTTTACACCAACCCTAGGGATTTAAACCTAGGTCACAATGCTTTTACAGAAAGTGCTATTTCTTAAGAGCCGTCTTCCAAATTGGGGAGAGGATTGTGCTCTTTTCTGAAGCCTGGGGACTGTTCAGCGTTTTGGGTGTTTATTTCAATTAATTCATCTTGTTGTTTACATTGGCAGTTCAAGGCATTTCCAATGAATACTATTTCCTCTCCTTATCCTGAACCAAATGAAATTTTAAAGTGTGAAATCACCCCTACAAAACAATTTAAAGTTTTATTAAAATATTAATAAATATTTGCAAATATTTCATCAAGATGACACAAATGTAAAATCTCTGAGGTTCTACATTTGAAAACATCGAAATAGTAGCTCTATCTTAACTCGTTGGTTTCTGTGTGTGTACGTTCCAGTTCTGGTGTTTTGAATATAATGGTCACCATGCTCTCATTATTGAGTATTTTTCCACTGTTTGTGGACTCTTTAGGAAGTGTTAGGAAGTGAAGTCTTGCTGGGATGTGACTGTGGAGGAGGTATGTCAGTGGGGGCGGGCTTTGAGGTTTCACAGTCACGTGTCAGGCCTGCTCTCTGTTTCTCTCTGCGCCTGAAACTTATGGATCACATGTGAAGTCTCAGCCTCTACCCCAGAGCTCTGCCTGCCTTCTTGCTATCATTCTCCCTGCCATGACTAACCCTCTGAAAATATACCCGAGCTTCCAATAAAATGCTCCCTTTTATAAGTTGCCTTGGCCATAGTGTCCCTTTACGGCAGTAGAACAGTAACTAAGAATACTGAGCTTCTATGTAAGAGCTAGTTTTTAATATGACTTATCCCAAAAGGTATTTAGTGCTAATTATCTCTCTAGATATTAACTCCTCTACCCTGCCCTCACATCCCCAACCCAATTTAACACATCCCATTCATTAATCCCTTTAAGCCTTTATACCACTATTCCCTCTCTCACCTTACTTGAATGCTCCTGGTCCCAAGGATACTTTTACTAATTTAATAAGCAGTGTGTGTATTTCAAATGAAGCATATACATTTGAAGATCCACAATTAACATTTACAAATGTGAGGAAACATGATATTTGTCTTACTGATTGAGTTTCCTTGTTCAGACTTATGTTCACCTGTTTACCAGTGACTTTTATAAATAATTTTTACTCCCTGAATGAAATTCCATTGTGTATATCTACCACATTTATATTATCAAGTTACTAGCTGATGGACCATTAAGCTATTTCTATTTCCAGTATATTCTGAACACAGCAGCAATAAACATAAATGCATATAGTAGGATATATATCCAGTTGAGTATATGCTTGAGTGGTATAGATGCATCATATGATAGATATATTTTTAGTTCCTTAAAGCACCTCCAGACTGATTTACACAGTGGCTGCACCAATTTGCGCTTCCACTGGGAGTGAATATTACATTTTTCTTCGGATCCATTTCAGCGGTTTTCATCACTTAGGGCTTTGACCTTATCCGTTCTGACTAGGGAGATGAAATATCAAAGTAGTTTTCATTTGCATTTCCCTGATGACCAAGAATGTTGATCATTATTTTGAAAAGTTTTACAATTCCATGTTAATTTTTCAAGGAACTCTTTGTTTAAACCCATGCTTTGGACAGAGAGTCTTCTGTTTGCAGTAGAAGATGATTAGTACAAGAGCCACTCTGAACAAGGCATAGAGAATAGGGACTACAGAATTCTGATCCCTAAATAAAAAAAAAAAATTGTATCATGTCTTCTTCCAAAGTTCAAGTGTCATTTTCAGAAGAGAGGGAAGAAAGACCATTGGAGCTAATGCAATAGATGAATAAAATAAAGGAGTCCCTCCAGATAGAACATGGTGGTGGCAAGGAGAACATACCAGGATTAGGAGAGTATGCACAAGCCTTGTATAAGCTTAAGCTAAGAATGTAAAGCAGAATTGTGTTTGTATAGTTTTTGTGGTTTCTATAACTGTGGACAGCTCACTTTGCTCCATAGTGTTCAGACTTAATATAATGAGTTATTGAAATATTCTATGATGGGAACTAGAAAAGATCATGCTGAGAGAGTGATCCCAGAATCAGAAACACACACATGGTATATACTCATTTATAAGTGGATATTACACATATAATATAGGATAAACATACTAAAATCTGTACACCTAAGGAAGCTAAGCAAGAAGAAGGACTCTGGGTAAAATGACCAATCCTCACTCGGAAAGGCAAACAAGATGGACATCAGAAGAGGGAGAAAACAGGGAACAGGACAGCAGCCTACCACAGAGAGCCTTTGAAAGACTCTACCCATTAGGGTATCAAAGCATATGCTGAGACTCATAGCCAAACTTTGGGCAGAGTACAGGAAATCTTATGAAAGAAGGGAGAGATAGAAAGACGTGGAGGAGACAGGAGCTCTACAAAGAGAGCAACATAACAAAAAAATCTGGGCCTAGAGGTCTTTTCTGAGACTGATACTCCAACCAAGAACCATGTATAGAGATTAGCTAGAATGCCTGTTCAAATGTAGCCCATGGCAGCTCAGAGTTCAGTTGGGTTTCCTAGTAATGGGAACAGGAACTGTCTCTCATATGAACTCAGTGGCTGGCTGTTTGATCACCTCCCCAGATGGAGAAGCAGCCTTACCAGGCCACAGAGGAAGACAATGCAGCCAGTCCTGATGAGACCTGGTAGGTTAAGGTTAGAGGGAAAGGGAGGAGGACCTCCCATATCAGTGTACTTGGGGAGGGGCATGGGAGGAGATGGGTGATAGAAAGTGAGATTGGGAAAGGATTAGGGAGAAGGCTATAGCTGGGATACAAAATGAATAAATTGTAATTTATAAAAAAATAAATTGATTAAAAAAAGAAATTTTCCTAAATTTGTTGAGAGTTGCTTTGTGTCCTAATTCTGTTAAATTCTGAGAAAGTTCTATAGACTTCTGGGAAGAATGTATATTCTTCACTGGGTGGAATGATTTGATGATGTCATTTGGTGATTTTTATTTATGATGTTATTGAAAGGATAAACAATTGACCCATGAGTAGCCTTCCAAACACCAATGACAAACTCATTGTTAAAGATATCAAGAAAACAATCTTATTTACAATAGACAAAAAACACAAAATACTTAGGAATAAACCTAACTATAGGTGTAGATAATGTAGGTTTTGAAGAGAGAAAGTGAAGAAGGCATTAGATGGTGTTAATACTTTCAAATTCACAGATTCAATTTACAGATTCGAAAAAAAACCCTAATATTGTGAAAGTGGTCATCCTACCAAGACCTGTCATCTACAGACTCATTAAAGTCCTAAGAAAAGTTTTAGGAACATACTTGGAGCATAGAAAAAATAATATGAAAAACATATAATGCAACACACACACACACACACACATACACACACACACACACACACACACACACACACACACACACACAAGGTAGTAGTGAAAATAATCCTGAAATAAGAAGGCTATAGAAGTTGCTACTTATTTGATTGATCCATATTGTTAAAGCATCAAGGAATGGAACAAAAAAAAGACATTTAGATCAATGGAAAAAAATAGAGGGTTCAGATACTAATCCACAAAAATCCATCAATCAAAAGTATATGTATTGGAGAAAATTCAGCTTTTTTAATGAATGATGTTGGGATACCTGGGTTTTTTGTTTGTTTGTTTGTTTTTTTATTCTCAATGCAGTTTATTCAGGAACCTTGAACAATCTTCTGACCCTGGGGAAAGCCAGCCCACAGCTTAAATAGCCTCTGGGTAGCCAACCCCAGCGTGCCACGTGGGCAATGAAGATAGGTCCACATACACAGAAGCAAGCCAGATCCTCAGCCTTAGCCAAATATGGAGTTGTTTGTGACAGAGAGCACTCACCATCGGGAAGGTGGAAGGCGGAAACCAGCTCCATCTTTAAGGCGTGGCATTATGCAGCTCTCTACAGTTCCCCCTTTTTGTTTTAGACGCATCAGGCAAGAGTAGAGGTCTGATCTCTGATATTAGAAATAAATTGGGACTTTGTACCGATGTTCATTTAGGTGATACCTGGGTTTTTAAAAATAAATAAATAAATAAAGTGGACTGTTTCTGCTAATGGTGCACAAAGCTCAACTCTAAATGCATTGAAGAACTCAGCCCAAAAACTGATACTCTGAAATCACTTGACTGTAGAGAGTATACCTCAAGTTATAGGCACAAGTATAGAAGTTTTAAATAGGACTTCTTACATGGTCTTTGGTTGAATGTCAGTTTCAGAAAAGACCCTGTGCCCAGATATATTTGGTCTTTGTGGAGCTCCTATCCTTTCCCCATCAGACTAACTCCCCTTCTTTCTTATGATTCCCTGTACTCTGCCAAAGGTTTGGTCATGAGTCTTTGCTTTGAAAACACTGCTAGTGCTCCGCTCAGATGTAGCCTGTGGTAGCTCAGTAACCAATTGGTTTCCCAAAGTGAGGGGAACAAGGACTATTTCTAACAGGAACTCAATGAAGATACCTGATAAAACAGGATCAGATGAATGGGGGGAGGTCCCCCCCTTTCGTGGACTTGGAAAGGGGCACAGTGGTGATGAGGGAGGGAGGGAGGGACTGGGAGGGAACGAGGGTTCGGGGCACGGCTGGGATACAGAATTAATAAAATGTAACTGATAAAAATAAAAAAAATAAATAAATAGGACTTCTTAAAATATGGGATATATAACAACAAAATTTCTTAACACAAGCAATAGAAATCACCAGTAAGCACTTAAAAATATGTTCCACATTTCTATCTAGTAAGGACATGAAAATAAGTAAAGGCTTCTCTACAAAATGAACATGATCAAAAATACAAATGATAACACATGCTGTCACAGGTATGAAGATAAGAAGATCTTTATACATGGTGGTGAGATTGTAAACTACTGTAGCTACTATAGAAATCAGTCTGCTAGTTTCTAAAAAAATAGAAATAAAAACTGTAAGATCCAGGAATATAGTCTGAAGCATATACCCAAAGATTATGTGTACTAAATAAAAGATAGATGAATGTACAAGTTCATTGTGGCTCAAGTCACAAAAACTAGGAAATGCAATCAATCAAGATAACCAACAAATGATGAATGGATAATAAAAATGTAGAACACATAGACAATGGTATATTATTAATCTGCAAAATATTAAATATTAAGTTTTCTGATAAATAGAATAGATTATATATGAGTAAAATCCACTGAACCTGAAAACAAACACTTCATATCTCCATTGTACGTAGAGTCTATCTTTACATATTTAAATTGTATACCTAAGCTGGGGGATATGTATAAGCCTGAGAGCTAGAAATATGTCATTAGGACAAATGGTTTAAGGTGGGTGGAAAGCAATATGCAGGTAAAATGAGAGAGAGTAATGGTGCAGAAAGTTTCAGTCACAGAAATGAATGAAAGATGGGGAGTTAGGTGCAAATGACAGGTACAAAAAAAAAGCGTTGTATGGGAACATATAAACTTCTGATCAAAGACAAAGTTCAGTTAGAATGATAGGAGATTGCTGTTGACATGAAATGTGAATGGGAGAATTCTGAAAGTTGAAGGTTTAAGTGAAAAGACTGGGATTTGGAAGAGGAAATGTAGGGGTAACTTGAACAAAACTATGGATAAATGAAGAAAATTTGTGGAAATTTACTAGTTAATAAACTAACACACATAGACATACACAGAGAGAAAGAGAGAGACAGAGACTGATAAGAAGCACCTTGCTTAGGTGAATGATGCCACCGCAGAAGATACTTTATTAAATATAAATGCCAGTGCCCAGCACACAAAATATTGCTATGTGCTCTTGTTCAGGGAGTCCTCAGAGACATCCAAAAGTCATTCCCATTGCTTTTGGTTTCCATTGTAACACCCTATTCCCTAAAACACTATTTACTTTGGAAGTATTACATAGATAAATAAATTTTAAACTTATACTGGCTAGATTATATAGTGCTTGAAGGTTCTATTCAGGCTGTTGACAGACAAAAATACCAATGATCTTACCTAGTACTGAATTGTGCGTGAAAAAATACTGAAGCTCTAGCAAAATGTGCTGATACAATAGTTACATCTGGTTATGGAAAAACCAACAGCCTCTGACTGAATATTACACCAGCTCAATAGGATCTCTTTTCTGTCTATTCCTATAATCTGGTCAAACCCCCATGGCTATCCATTATAGGCCCCAAGGAGTAATAAAGCTACTGTTGTTGTTTTACTAATTGATCTTGATGCTAAATTGCATTCTAAATAATTATGTAATACCCATAGGATCGCAATGCACTCAACATTGGTCAGAAAGGCTTTATCTTACATTAAATAGTCATTATAGAGACTGGTCAAAATGCTGACATAAACAACACTGAGTGCTCACTATGGATAAGTTATCTCTATCAAACTCCTACCATCAAAGGAGATGTAGTAACAAGTGCTAGGGGACTTGGAGGGAGTTAGTAATGGATGGGCTAGTCACTATATATTATATAAATATGTGTAACCTTCAAAGCATGAAATCATTACAATAAAAAGCGAAGTGCAGACAACAGTCCAAAATAATGATTGCAGCCAAATCTAGCCTAATGAAGCAAGAGTTTAGTGGGGTTACCCATGGAAACATGGACTATTTAAAGGCAGCAATGTCAGTCAAAAATGCACCCCAGCCTGAGTGAGGATTCAGAGCTGCATGCCTGAGGCTCCCAACACACCTTGCATTCAGAACCACAGGAGATAGTCTAATCTCCACAGAACCTGTTTACTGCTTGATTGAAGAAACTACTCGAGAATCATGTAGCTTCCTGAGTTTCCCAAGCCTTAGAAGGTTCCTTTCTTCTTCTAAAAGCAAATCTTCAATTCTCTATACCACAACCTTTGCGAACATAATAATTATTTTTAATACTATCAAAGTAGAACACTTTTGCAAAAATGGAAAAAAATTGTTTAAATATTTTAGATGTTAATGTGTTTCTTTTAATTATATATAACTAACTCACAGCATTTTGTAATCAATCTTTGATCAAATCAGAGGAATATTAAACAAGACTTGACTACAACTTAAAAAAAAATGAGTTAACATGTTTACAAAGCTGGCCAGTGGCTCAAATTATTTAAACGTGAATAGCAAACATTCTTGTCCTTTAGGAATCACTGTTGTCTCTGCTTCACAAAGTGCTGCATTCGTGATTTGGTTGACCTATATTTGAAGTACAGGTCATCTCATTATTCTCTAGTCTAGAGTGTAATAGACTGGGCTCTCATACTTGAAGCAGGCATAATCACAAATGATAAGCTAGACCACAACATTTTGCTCTGAGTTATCTTTTTCAAATATGAAAACATGAATATGAACTTCATATTTCTGTAGGAAATATATAGAGTAGAAGAGAAACAGACAAAGCAAAACAGAGACCTAAAGCTCTAGACGTAGTAATTGCTACACAAACAAAACTCTGTGGTATAGAAAAAGGAGAGAAGAGACGCCTCACAACTGAAGCGTGTCCTGTAGCTTCTAGGTATTTTTATATGCATCTATTCATTTAATCTTTATACAAAGCTAACGAGGTCATTAGCATATTTATAGACACAAACTCTGCCACTTTAAAGGAGAAAAATTATATATTTCAAACACAAAGGCTTCAATGTCAGAAGCAGAAAGGAACTCTTTTCTTGCCTCATACAGGTTTTGCTTAGACTGTCCTTAATGTTTTCAGTGAAGAGAATAACAAACTCATTACAGCTGAGTACTGAAAAGTATTTAATTTTTTCATGAGCCCTTTCAAGGAACAGCAAGCCGCCGAGACAAACATTCTATCCTGAAGCATCAGGGAGCAACTGCTGTGTGCCATCCTGACATGCTGTGTGAATTTGCAGAGAAGAATGAGAAGAATCATGAATGTCATACCTTTCAAATGATCATGAGAATATATCTGTCCTGCGAAACAGATAGCCATCTGTTTAAAGACAAAGAGCAAAGTAAATACTTTCCCAGGATCCCATTATTTGTCCTGCTTTTTGCTTCCCTCCTTCAAGTAAGTCAAGCCCTGTAAGAGACAGGCTCTTGAGGCATGCATGTCCTATTCTGTGTTCCTCATGTGCTCACATTCTTCTCTAGGTACCTAATTCACACGCAGACAGAGACTTGAGACCACAACAGAATAGGCATGCAGCTGAAATCTTTTAAACCCATTTTCAAAATAGAATAAAAAGAAGGTTTTAGAAGAAGTGAACCTTCACAAAAGAAAGAAAATGAAAGGAATGAAATGTACTGAAAAATAGTTGACAAGTTCTGTAGTAGGCTAGAATTCTCAAAATCAGATGAAACAGAATCAAGGTAGTATTACAAGGAAGTATTAAAAGGAAATGATGGATATCTGAAAAAAAAGATGTATCTTAATATACTTTCTTATTTTACATGCACTGAGTTACTTGACAGAAAATGTTTTACAATTTATACAAAGAAAGCAAAAGTTCTATGTGAAACACATATGAAAGTTTAGAAAAATTCCTTGACACACACACACACACACACACACACACACACACACACTCAAAACAAAAATGAAAAGATAATTATATTTAAGAGTGTAAGACAAATGCCATGTACATAATTGAAACAATGTCTTGAGAAGACATTTTAACACAGCATTTTGACAAGAATGAAAAGAGAAAATTTGTGTTTGGGATTGAAAACTGGAGAATTCTGAGCCACTGAATAAGTAACATATAGGCATTATAATGAAGACAAGAATAAGGACTTTTGTTTCATCACATATATTGGAGATGGCTTTAATTGTAACATAAGTAATTTATGATAGTAACTCCAGATTTTATATACACACAGTCACACATGATTGGCACTTTAAGACAGAGAAATTTCAATACTCTGTATAAAAGAACCTATAGAAATTATATTTTATGAGTTAACAAGAATAAATTTAAAAATAAGAAACTAGTCACTTACATTTTAAAGTTAACGAGAATTAAAAATACAATGCTTAAGGTAAGATATTAAAAATCATGAATATTTCCAATAAATAGTGATTTTATGAAAAGGTTTCTGAGTTCAAGAATACTTAACCTAAAAACTCTAATTTCATTATTAAAAATAATAAATTATTCTCTTATGGGTTTTTGTGATGCATTGAGAAAAAAGCAAAATGAGCCTTATAGTGCAGAGGTCATGAAATGCATTTAAGAATAAACATAAATGATGTATTTTATGAAAAATATGGAACATAAGAAATACAGAGTTGATTAAGAATCCAGAAAATGGCTGGCCTGAGTTGCAGATGTGTTGACAGAAGCAAGCAGGAAGGGTTTTACTGAGAAAGTGTGGTTGTAAACAGTGAATTGGAAGCAAATGCCTTCTGCAAGATTCTTCCAGGCAGAAAGAACATTTACAACTAGACCTTGGGACATGGGCTTCTTTGGATATCAGAGGGAAAAGGGGAGTTTTCAGTCCGAGTAAAGCAGGTAACAGTCTCTGGGCCTCATGGCAGAACGCATGGCAACTACCTAAATATATTTTATCACAGTTCTGCTGCGATGGGAGTTGGGGGAGGGTCCCTGGTGAGGCCTCTATTGACACTTGGGTTCTCATATGATACAAAGAATGAGCGCTCTGTCTTCTCACCAGTTCATTCATCCCATCACAAAACTTGAACTCAAGTCCTCATGGACACTGAAAATTACAAAGGTCTCAAATACCAACATATTGGAAGTTCGGCCTCATTGGTATTTGCTTCCTGAGCTGCTCCTCTGAGATTTCCCTCCCAGCACCGGCTTAAACATTCAGGTCAGAGAAGCTGCAGTTCTCCGAACTTCCACGATTACTGACTGCAAATATTTCAGAGGAAATTCCGCAGACTCATATTTCTGAACGCTGACGCTTTGGAAACGTTAGAGCTCTATTTTTTTTTTTTCCTCAAGTGTGTGAAGTGGCAGCTCTCATCTGAGTGCCTTTGTCTTTTCAGCTGCTACATCTCATACTCAGCTCAGAAGACAATTAATATTCCCTCTCAGATGAGGCTCTCCTAACCATGAGGTGCAGGAAGAGGGGCTGAAAATAACGGAAACAAGACAGAACAAGGGAGAATGTCATGGCAGCTTGGCCACAGATAAATAATATCCATTATCTAGCACCAGTTGACTCTTTGAAAGAAAAATGACCTGCAAATGCTTGCTTACATAAGAGCTCTAACATATTCCAGTGGTACCTCTTATTATTACTCTGCCGTACTGAGCAATGTAAATATCAACTTAAATGAGAAAGCAGAAAAAACAAGTATGAGAGGTAGAGTACAGTTTTCAATCACATTCCACAGAACTTCTTCTCAAGGGGAGCTATGACTCTGCAATTACAAGAGGAATGCAGATATTGGTGAGTATTACACTGATGTTAGTGTAATGGTGACATCAGTAAATCACTTATATTGTGGTTTAGTATGACATGCTGCTATGTAGAAGACATGAGTAGAGGTCAGAGAGGCTGGGATCCTAAAAACAGGATACTTAAATCCTATTTCCTATTTGTGCAGCCAGATAAACTAACTGCAAAATCCTGAGCCCCAGCCTTCCATGGAAAACTTCAATTTAAAAGCAACAAAATGTCTTAATCCTAGGATACCAAGTTGTTTAAAAAATAGTCATAAAATCAATGATGAGTTTGGTTCCAGTTTCTGAATATTATGAATAAAGCTGTAATGTGGAGCATCCACTGGGTATATGGACAGGAGTGGTACAGCTGGATCTTGAGGATCAGTTCCCAATTTTCTGATGAATCACCATATTGATTTCCAAAGTGGTTTTACAAGTTTGCATTCCCACCAGCAATGTAGGAGAGTTCCTCTTGCTCCACATGCTTGTCAGAATGAACTGTCACTTGCGTTTTTTATCTTAGCCATTCTGGCAGGTACAAAATGGAATTTTAATTTTGTTTTCCTTTGCATTGATGGCTAAGGATGTTGAGCATTCCTGTAAATATTTCTTAGCCATTGGAGATTTCTCTTTGAAAATTCTCTGACCAGATCTGTATCCAAATTTTAATTGGATTATTTGCTTTGTTTATGCCTAGTTTCTTGATATATATATATATATATATATATAGTATATATTTGAATATATATATATATATACACAGTGGGCTAAGATTATATATTATATATATAATATATATTATATATTATATATTATATATATTATATTATTTATATATAATATATATTATAAATATATATTATATATCATATATTATAAATATATATTATAAATATATATTATATATTATATATATAATATATAATCTTAGCCCACTGTCAGATGTGGAGTTGGTGCAATGCTTTTCCTATTGGCTGTTATTATAGATACTTAAATTTTGATAAAGCAGAAAAAAAAATATCAAATATTAAGAAAAAGCATATTCAATAAAAGATGCTGGTATAAATGGATGTCAGCATGTAGAAGAATTCAAATAGAACCATATCCATCACCCTGCACAAAACTCAAGTCCAAGTGGATCAAAGACCTCAACCTAAAACTAGCTACACTAAACCTTACAGAACGGGAAGTGGGGAACAGCACTGAACACACTGGCACAAGGGACAAACTCCTGAGCAAAACACCAATAGTGCAGGAACTAAGATCAATAATTAATAAATGGAATCTTAGGTTCTTTTCCTAACCTCAGTGGATGTCTATGTTGTATTTAGGGTAGTTTGAGGAAGGTGAATATTTAGTCTATTTGATGTAGCATAGTTTTCCTCTCTCAACAAATTCTAGAATTGAGGGAGCAACAGAAACAGACATGGCGATCTCCTAGGCAGTTCTGACTAAGTTTAAGTAACTGATGTAATTAAAAGACCAAGTTAAAAATGACCAAAGAGTTAAGTGTTTATTCGGATGTTAGTGAATGTTCATTTGGACTTTAGCTTTAAGGGTAAGGGAAGGAAAGGTGAATGCCACAAGGAAGAAAAGTGATAAAGAGAAGTTAGCCTCAGCAGTGAGATGTATAGATCCATTTGCAAAAGGACTGGTGATGGGGTAGGAGTGTTGGAGCATGATGGAAAGCAGAGCGATGGGTTGTAGTGAGGGAATTCCTCAAAGACTTGGTTTTGTATCTGGACGTTGTACAGTGTGAACTAAGGCAGACAGTGCAGGACTATGTCTACAACTACATCAGAAAAACAAACAAGCAAACAAAAACCCATTTGAATGTAGGTGGTTGTTAATGATTGTCTAGCAGCACATAAAAACAAAACTGGAGGTAGTGACAGACAATTATCTGCCAACAGAGTAAGTGAAGTTGGAGAGTGGGTATCACCCAAATATATGCATGAAGAGCTAGGAAATAAAAAAAAATAATAATAAAAATATTTCCTTGAGGAATGACTAGACCTGGGACATTTAGAATGTGCCATCTGCCTCACTTTACACATTGTCCATTCCTTACACAGCACTGTGCAGCAGGATAAGTTCAGGCAGGAAATGTTCTTCCACACAGTGGGTCATTACTTTTATGAATCAAAGTGTACTCTGTTCCTCAAACTGCACGTGCTGTCAGATCACAGCACATGTCACTTGGATTTGCTGAAACAATTGCTTTTGCCTGAGTTTGTTCTTTCTGAAAATGATCTTCTTTTAGGAGTTATCTCAAATAGATTTATTAGCCTTTGTGTTGAATAAACAACCAACAGCTAACAATACAGATTGGCCCAGAAGCTGTTACTGAGGACATATTTGCAGCTTTTATGGCCGCATCTTTTACTTTTATGTTCTGTCCTCTCTTGATTTGATGAATTGAGTTTTGTTTTAAAAAATACAAGAAAACAGAGTACAATGAAGCAGGACAATTTCTCCTATGTTTTTTAAACCCAGCTCTGAATGCTTCCTTGGTTTAACATATGCAAACTTTAAAAAGAGCAGATTTCATGGTAATGTTGCTGGAAATGAGGCTTCAAGATGGATAGACTGAGGCAAATTTAGGAATTACTAACAAACAAGGACATAAATATCATTTCCAACGTGCAACTTCCCTATAACTATGTCTTCCCACTGTGTTCTGTTGATTTGTTTTTCTTTGGAGAGTTTGGGTGTTCTCAGGAAACATATTTAAAAACTGTATATTGAGAGAGCATGCTGTTTTGCCAAATTAAATACTATTAAATTTTATGAAATGACATTGTAGTTCTAGGACAGCAAGAGCTATTTAGAGAGACCATGTCTCAAAAAGGATAAATAAGTAAAACAGGTAGAAAAATTCGATAAACAGAAGGGAGAGGAGAAGTTTGTAACAATAAGGAAAAATGAAGGATAGAGATGGAAAACTACAGAGACGTTGAGACCATAGTAGCTGATTTTCAGTGTGAAAGAGGAGTGGTCTATTAATTCCAGTAAGGATTATATTTTACACAGGATATAAAGGAAAGGCCTAATTAGACCTCTCACAAATATTACCACATTGTCACACTATGTATGTAAATCTCTCCCACTCCTTTGGGCTTTCTTATATTTCTGGGGGAAAAACAAAGAATCAGGTACCTCCTTTTTCAGGGGTTTCTTCTTCATGTTCTGCCAATCATGTTGTCTGTTTGCCCAAAATATTGTCTTCCTTGGAAAACATAGCCTAGTCACATGTTTTTTTAAAGATACACATTATTTTAAAAAGTTCCTTTTAAATAAATTCCGATAACCAATGATGAGTGTCTAGAAAATTTTTAATCAAACTACATTTTATGGTCACACTCTAAAATAAGCTAGGGGCAGCTGCCAGGGGAAGAGCACTCCCCTTTTATTGGACTAGGGGAAGGGGATCGGGGAAGAGGAATGGAGGGGCTGAAATTGGGATAAAAAATTAATAAGTTGTAAAAACTTAAAAATAAAATAAAAAGAATTTATGTTATCACCTGGATAATAATTCTGTCCTACGCAGAGTCTCAACCAAATAGCAACAACATTGAAGATGTTAAAAAATGTAAAAGGAGTAATTCATTCCTAAGTAGTCGAGTAAATTGTCTAAATGAAAAAAGCATCATGGTCACCTTAACTAAATCATCAGATATCTTAGGTGAGTGGTATCAAAATTATGCATCCCTTTAGCATACTCTTTTATATTTCTTTTAAGGGCATCTCACAAAGGGGAAATGAAGCAGAAAGATTTTCACAAAATTCTTTTCCCTGTGTTCTGTTCCCCAGGGGTGTGAAATGATAATGCACTGTCTCTTCCCACCAAATTAAGAGCCTGGAAGAAGCAAGAAGTTATCAGAAACATTTATACTTTAATTCTATAGACAAATATTTCTAGTTTGTAGAAGATTTTTATATCTCTGTTGTAGCATGTATTTTAGACTAGAAAAATGTAGACAGAAGAATTAATAACTACAGAATTATCTGACAGCAATTTCAATTTTATAATTATATGCAAACTATTATTTTAATACCTAGTTTCACAGTGAGCTTTATGTGTATTGCATTTAATGTCTCCAATTTAGAGATGAGACAGGCAGAGGGATTTATACAGATTCATTCAAAATTCTAAAATGAGTAAATGACAGAACTGACAGGAAGACCTGGAAACATGTTATGTATTTGCAATGAAGGAATTAAACAGAAATTGTTCCTGTTATGCAAAACAGAATGAGCTAAACAAGTAAAACAATGGCAGCATCGAAATGAGTCACAACTTCAAGAACAAGCCTGAGTAAGTAACGGGGACATGTTGGAATTACATGAGGAAGACTGAAACCAGCCTGAAAAAATGTCGCTCAGCCTCCAAGGATTATTGTCAGCATAGTGGCACCAGGTGGTTTCAAAGGTGCTGTTGCAGGAAGCATGCACCTGGAAGCTGAGCTTGGCCACAGCTACTGGGTGAAAAGCAGCTGCTGAATTTGTGAAAAGAAGAACAAGCACCCAAGGCACTTCTGTTCTCCATTACCTTTAGATTTTCTTCCTTTGTTACTACTGCTTTTTGGGTTCAACAAGAAGACTGGCAACTCAGTATCCAAGTAGGTTCCCTAGTAAGGGGAACAGGGACTATCTCTGAGATGAACTCCATAGCTGGCTCTTTGACTCCCACCCCCCTTAGTGGGGAGCAGCCTTACCAGGCCACAGAGGAGGACATTGCAGCCAGTCCTGATGAGACCTGATAAACTAGGGTCAGATGGAAGGGGAAGAGGACCTCCCTGATCAGTGGACTTTAAGAGGGGCATGGGAGGAAATGAAGGAGGGAAGGTTGGAATGGGAGGGAATGAGGGAGGGGGCTACAGCTGGGATACAAAGTGAATAAAATGTAAATAATGTAAAAAATTACTTAAAAGTAAAGAAGACTGCTATAGGGAGAATTTTGGTTTCTTTAAAAACCGAGTTATTTGGAGAATACGTTTTTATTTTAATCTCCGGTGTGCTTCAGATTGTCCACAACAGCAAACTATAATAATTTGTCTCATGCTCTGACAGGAGTGTGATTTTGCCAGCTGAAGGGTTGGAATTCTGGAACTCTACAGAGGATCTATCATAATGGGAGAGGCCAAGAGAGGTCTGAGCTGTTGCTTCCCTTGCTTCTGCCCCTGATGTTGCTGGTTCCAGCTGCTGCTTTGTCTGGTGTCTGATTGTTTTTGCTCTTTGCTGGATTGCTGTTTGCTGGTTGTTGTTGGAGATACCCTGATGACATTACCCCAAAGCACTGAACATCCCTAATCAGTAGGAAGTGTTCTAAAGAGGTCTTCTCCTCCTTTTCCCTCTTTTTTTCTTTCTCTGTGTTGGGGGATGGGAAAGAATTAGAAGGAGGAGGATGGTAAGTAAAACAACAGAATAACTTAGTAACAAATTCTTACTACAGACAGGCTGGCATGACTTAATCATAAAAGATGGAATAAGACTCTATCAATTGATGGGAACAGACCCAGGCAAAATTGCAGCACCTTTTGCTAATGCTGACATTATGTCGTTATCGTTGATCAACGAAGACTGTCAGAGAGCTTGTAGTAACTATTTAGGAGAAACTAACAACAAACATCCTAAAAGCAAGAGTGTTCAGTTTAGGAAAACAGATAGTGCGGTTATCCTACGTATGGAAGACACGTGCTGGGCTGGAGACGTTGTTCAGAGAGAAGCTCACTGCCTGTTCTTCCAGAGGTCCTGAGTTCCCAGCAACCAACTGGGGGCTCCCAACCATCTCGTGCCCTCTTAGAGCGTGCAGGCATACATGCAGGCAGAACATTGTATGCTAAATTAATAAATAAATAGATAGATAGATGATAGATAGATAGATAGATAGATAGATAGATAGATAGACAGACAGATAAATCTTAAAAAAAAAAAGAAAAGGAACACCAACTCCTGAAGGAGGTACTGATGTAAATAAGTTAGTAGTAGCAAATTGTAAATCAGTCAAAGTAATTCACAGTTTATATATTTCAGGTCAAAAATCAGAGTTGTATACAATCCTTAGAGTATTATTAGGTTTTTCTTGAATCTTTTAATATAAATACTGACTTTCAAAATGAAGAAAGAGTTGTTTTGCTCTCAAAACTGCTGAGTTTATTCCTGAGAATTCATAATTAACCTTGTTATTTTTGCAACTGCAACAGGCAATCAAGAAGAGAAACTATTAGTTATGAGTCATATTCAGTCTCATACAGGTTTGTCAGGTGCATTGGCACAGGGAAATAAATAAATTGGTCAATTATTAATAGGAAATGTATTAGAAGTCTCAAATTTCATGAAAAACACCATTTTAACAGTGAAGGTTTAATGACAAAAAAATTCTATCACTTGGCAATAAACCAAGGATATTAGTAGAAAATGTTCTACTTGCTCTTTGTATAACCAAACTCTATTACCTGCTAGAAGTAACCCTAGTGATACCAAAAGAGAAGAAATCTGGCAGATGGATATGTTTTATACTTAGAATTTAGAAAAATAAGTTTGTATCAACATCTTTGATACATAACCAGGGTTTCAAAGGGCAACTGCTTTGAGTTCTGAAAAGTCTGATTCTTTAATTACACATTCATTGTAAGTATTGGTTATTATGGAGATATTTACACAAATTAAAACAAAAGGGACAATATCCCTTCATATGTTTCCAGTAAGGTGAAGCAATTATTTGTCTATTATTATGTAAAATACATTATGGGTATACCATACAATCCCACAAGACAAGCAGTTATAAAAAGATCTAATCACATGTTAAAATACATGCTTATAAAACAAAAAGAAAGAGTAAAGATCCCCAGGGAGATATTAAATAATGCCTTGTTAACTTTACATTTTCTGAATGTTAATGAAAAAGGAACAATAGCAGCTGAGAGATACTAGGTTATAGAAAACAAAAATGTGGTATTAAATCAATCTATCTACTGTAAGGATGTGCTCACATCAGAATGGAAACCTGTAATAATTTTGTGTTAGGGGTGTAGTTTTGTTTATGTTTCTACAGAGAATGAAAAGATACGGATACCATTAAAACTTATAAAGATTAAAATCAAGTAGGAAAGGTCTCCTGAAAACCTTGACCATTGATCTGAAAAGTAGTTAGTTTATTTTAAATGTCTCCTTTATAATTTCCCACTAAACATAGTACAACTTGCTGTGCTTCAAACCCAGATGAAGCTCCAAGTTCTCCCAGCATTCCTCAGTCCCTATCTACCACAGAGCAAGGCTGACATAACCCCAGTCCCATCATCCCTGCCACCCCGTCCTCTACCCCTTCATTTGCAGGAAAGGGATTTCCCTCTCTGCTTCACCATGTGATCTGGGTATTTTGGTACCCTTGCTCTCTCTCTCCCACTGTCTTGCACGGTGTTCAAGAGCTGCTTCCAATGAACTTACCTTTATATATTTTACTTTTCTTGCATGAGAAACCGTTCAACATACTAATTCCCTCCTTGCCACACCCGCACCAGCTCCTCATTTCTTTAAATTAAACAAACAGGGAGGGATGTTATGTTCTCTTGCAGGCAATTCAACTTGCTCACCCTCAGGAGCCTTTAAGTTCCTGATAACATCCTATGTCACTATGTCACCAACTTGGCCAGGTGCTTGAGACATAACCTGCCTGCCACTCCTACCCACCCTCTCTGCTTTGGCTTCTCTCCCCTTCTCTGTGTCTGGAGCGAGCCTTAACTCTGTTTCCTACCTCCCATCTCTCTCTTGTCTCTGTCTCTCTCTCACT
>REGO01000185.1:1115604-1129053 GCA_010120015.1 Rhombomys opimus | reverse complement strand
CCCATAGGCAGTGTCTAACAGTTCAAGTAGGGAGAGTAGATTAACGAAAAAATGATAATACACTACACGAGGGGTCAATTCGAAAGGGCTGTCAGTAGAAACTGTCACACCTGGTTTATTCCACAATACCTTTTCTTTAGTAAGAGCAAAGCACCTCATACAATGAAGGGGTTCAACGAGAAGTCAAACTTTACCTTCACCCACCCATCTGTGTGATCCTCTCACACACAAAAGGAACAGAACTTGGCAAAACATCCTGCTTATCTCTGTCTCCAGGTGAAGGCCAAGGTGAAACATGTTTCTCTGAAAACTCAGTAACAAAGCAGCCTGACAAACAAGCGATCTCCGCATATAACCAAATAAGATTCTGGGATACTCAAAACTCAAAGAAAAGTAAAATGTAAAGCATATTAAAAACAGTTCAATCTGTGATGAAACATTTAAAATCTATTTTTATATAGCATAATAAGACAGTATTTCTAATACTAAAGTAATATTTTGAGCAGGTAATTTTTCCATCAATATTATACTACTATAATTTAGTTTGCTGTAGCAAAGAGGTTCCATGTGAATGGAATAATGAAGAGATATTTAATGCACATACAGAACTAAATAATAATATGCACAGATTATGTAAATATATTATACAACAATACATCCCTTGCAGATGTCAATAGGGTCTGTATTCACCTAAAATAGAAAGGTTACCAACATACCCAAGAAAGGAGTCCCTCTACATCCACCTTGGTGAATAAAAGAATTTGTTGGGGGTTGTGTGTAGAAATATAGTTGATTAAAAGGCATCTGTATGACTGGGAAATGCCATGCTCAATGTATAGGCCAATACACTACTGAGGAGTCCCCACAAACCTCCATGCAACAGTGTCACTAGGCCTCTGATGTAAGCAAACCCAGCTGCTCTAACGGAACAAGTCCACTCTCACATTAAGCCTAAAGAAAACAGCACAGAAAAAAAAATCATAGAAACGATTTGTGTGTGTGCAAGCATGTGTGTCTGTGTGCGAGCATGTTACATTAATAACATATCTTCAGACTGAATGTTTTTCTGCTTTCCTGATGCTTTGACCCTTGTTGCTAATTGTGTATGTGTGTTTTTTCCTTTTATTACAGAATAAAAAAATAAATGAATTTCCTCAATTTCTTTTGGATGTTTGTTGGTCATGGAAACATTAAAGAGATAATCATACTATAAACCTGAAAATATTAAGACTCTGTTCCTTGGGTTCTTCATTATGTGTTTATCAAAAATCAAGTCATTTACTCAACAAGAGCACTTTACAGTAATTTTATTTCCACTATCATCATTATGCCACTTGATCATGATTGGATTCCTAAAATAAGCTTTTATAATTTTAGTAAAGGTAGATTTGTACATTCCTGCTGTTCTATTCTAAAACAGTAACCTCAAAAAGCCCATCCTAAGAACATTGGACAAATTACAGGAAACATTTAGAAAACCATGATAAACACTCTGAGAAATGAGATATAAAGACTTAAGTTTTATGGAGGATGATTTTTTTTCAAATTATGTTATTAGCCATCCCTATGATTGCTAGTGGGTTTGACTATTCTGCTGTATCTCTTCAACTTTAAGCCATGGACACTCTATCATATAGACACTTCCCTTTCATACAATAGTCCTTCAGCCAAGACTGACCTTCAAGTTGTGTATACATCATTTTTAAGATTGTAAGCAGGACCTCAAAAAACATTATTTTCACATATTGCTTTGGTCATTCACTAATATCTACAGGTGTTATTTATTCCTAGTGGACAAATAAAAATAATACAGATGGTGAACAAAAGAACAAGAAATCAGTGTCTGTCTCATGTAAACACCAAGGCAGCATCAAGACAAAAGTGAAAAAATTTCACTGTTGTTTTTTCCTGTATTGAAGAATACTTTAGCAACTTGTTTGAAATCTACTATTAGACTGAAATCTTATAAGCTATATTATACCCATGCTTTTGTGTTAAGCTTTGTACAACTGTTGGTTAATAAGTCTGCTTAAAGTGGAAATAAATGAAAAGTTTATTGCAATATATCCGAGAAAGATCTGTGATGTCTTAGAAAATATATGGTAGAAAATATTTTCTTAAGAATATAATTTAAATATTTTAATAGTCCAACTTTCTATTACAAAATTTGTCATCCTATGGGAAATTAATTTTAAGTTCTTGAGTTAAAAATTGCCTGATAATATATGAGCATTCTGGTATTAGATATCACAGTAGAGCTACAAAATCTATCATTGCCTTATCAAACAAAGAATATAAAAAATACAAAAGTCTTTCTAAGCTTTGCCCTACAAGTCTTGACACTGTGTTTGCAGAACTGGCAAAGCAAATAAAAACCAAGTAAGTCATTGCAGCTATGGTTTGAACGTGTCTTTCAGAAAACCTGCCCTGGAAATGTAATTCCCAATACAACAGTGTTGGGAGATGGGGCTAATGAGCAAGTATGCTCTGAAGACAGAGTCAATGTGAGACAGGAAGGAAGGGCCAGATACACATGACTGGGTCACTGGAAAGTTGACTCTGGGACACAGTAACCAGATTAAAAAAAAATTTTGGTTAGTCTCAGACTGCCCCAAGGATTGTGGAAAAGTTCTAACAAACAATGAAAATCAATCACCTATGAGAGCCAAATAAAGGTTCATCCCTCAGTGAACTTCCTCCCTTCCTTGAGTAATCAAAAACCCTCTCACTGAAAAACTGAGCTCTTGAGTGACACATTTGTTCAAGCCCACCTTTGCAAATGTATTTATGCTTTCCTTTTCAGTTCTAATGAATCCACACTTCCGTTATTCTTTCCATGTCTATTCATTTATTTGTTTAAGACAACCAAAAATCACGTAGGAACTGCCCAAGCCCCTTCTCTAACATATTGACAAACTTCATCATTATGATAGTGACATCACAATATAAGAAAGACCAGCTATGTTTGGTTCACCACCCCTTTAGACACACACACACACACACACACACACACACACACACACACAACCCTACCCAGTCTTGTACTTGTCATGGGGCAGCAAACAGAGGTTCAGCTCAGATTCCAGTCCTTATTCCATGACATCCCATGTCTAAATGACAAGTGAGTAATTCTCTTTTTCCATGAAGTATTGAGTCCCAGACATTGTGTTACATCATCACAGAAGAAACTGAGATACTGCCTTTCACTTAAACATTTTTCTAGAGATTCATACACAGTTAATGTCTGTTATGAGTTGGAGCTCAAAAGCTCTTTTCCAAAATTTTTATGGGTGTAAGTCATAAGTTGTCTAAGCTATTTTAGAGAATGCTTCAGACTATAACATACCCAATCTGACTGTATACATCACATCAGAATTATACGTCAGAAAGAAATATAGATGTTGGCCGACCCAGTGATTATCTCACAGTGAATAAGCTCATCTCAAACTTATCCTTGGCTTTCTTTATTTTTGTATTCATTTTATGCTTGAGTTTGTTTGAACAAGAAAGAACATCTTTTCTTGCCTTAAACTGAGTAACTCAACAAAAGTACTAATGGTAGCTAATATACAATCATGTGTGGCATTCCTTGTTCCAGAGGAGGGATTGCAAGGTGCATAGTTTCCTTCTTTCTAGATAACATTTTCACTGCATATTTTACCATAACATAAATAAAAACACGTTTCTTCAGATACAAAACCAGCAATATGAATTTTCTTACTGCCTACTATCTGACCATTGCAGCAAGAGCACACATTTTAGATGCCTGCAATATCCTGCTATTATCTGCATAGTTTTTTTTCCATCCTGGAGATATGAATTTTCAATACCTACACTAATATATGTCAGCAAAAACTGTAACAGCATAAGTAAGTTTCTGTTGTGGTTTATGAGTTAAGATGACCAATCACATTCAACAAATTCTGCAGTCCAGTCACAGTTGAACCTGACTAGCCTCTATGTGATCTCATTGTCCAAGTAAGAAGAAGAAGAACTAAGGTTGTATCTGTATCCATGTTTCAAGCAGTCTCTTGATAATATATTTTTTATTTCCTCAAGGAATAAATTCTATTTTTCTATTCCAAAATATTTTGAGGGCAAATACTTAAATTTGGAAAGATGTTTTATATATAAAATTGATCCATTTATGTAGTGCTTCAGCCTGAGGAGAAAGTGGGGAACAGGCAATGTTCTGTTGGAAAAATTACAACTTTCATCAAGAAAGTGCTCCAGAGAATCTATATTTTTCCTAAGAAGTTTCATATTTTATTTTGAATAAAAATCAAGCTTTCACTACTTTATGCTTAGTATTTAAATTTTACTCATTTCTCTATAATTCAAGGTATCATGACAGAAGAATTGCCAGCCTCAACTTCAAGATATAATCCTCAATGGCTTTCAAGTTCCTGATCAACTTTCTACCATGCCCCAAGTGCTGAGACCAGTGATTGGATCACTACACTCAGAGAGGACTGGGTTTGAAGATTATCTTCCAAGCACAAACATTAGACTGTATTCCCTTGTTTCTGAAATACATCCTTCCATATTCTCACTCTAAACTTGGGTAATAGTGATAGTTACTCTTGGTAGTCAACTTGTCATACTGGGGAAAGGGAACCCAAATTGAAGAAGTGCCTCCATCGGATTGGCCTGTAGATACTGTCTGTGGAGGGCATTTTTGTTATTGATAATTGATGGAGGAGGACCTGGCTTGCTGTGATTAGGGTTACCCTGTGTAGGTGGTCCTGAGTTGTATAAGAAGGTGGATGATCAAGGCAGTAAGCAGACATCCTATATGGTTCTGTGGCATCTCCTTCAAGTTCCTGCCTGCATTATTTGCTTTGTCTTTTCTCCGTGATGGATTGGAACCTATAAGATGAAATAAATCTGTACTTTAGCAATTCACTATTAATCAGAACATTTTATCATATCAACATAAAACAGACTGAAAGAGTGATATCATGACCACATCCAAATAAATATTTCAGATTTCATTATATCAGGTATTCTATTTAATGTAATCTTTACTCTTATTTTTCAAATTATATCATTTAACAGGTACTTTTTTTAAATAAAAGAAATCAGGTTTACTAAGACCGTTCAGTGGGTAAAGGTCTTTGCTGTCAATCCCCCTGAAACATACTATGGAATAAAACACACACACATACATACACACATACACACACACATACACACACACACATACCATTTAAAATAAAATGTAAAATAAAAGATCAATTATAAGAGATTATGTTTTCAGGTTTTCAAAATAGCATATAAAGAAAAAAATTCATATAGTAATTAATCTTCAAGTTTCTCAAAGAAATAAAAGACTTTTACATTATCAGTATTTCTTTATGTATTTGGATAGTTTAATTCTTTTCATTAAAATAAACATAACTGTTATGTAACTCATGTTTTTAAAGTTCAGATTCTCTTCAGAGACATTTGAAATTAAAGTATGATTTGAATTTTAATAGAGGGTAGAATGGTAATCAAATTCCTATATTACAAGCATTTCTCTTGTTGTGTTAAAAATAAGTAGTCACTGTTTTTGTTTTGAGTAAGCCAATGAAAGTAACATAGTCAATGATTCCTGCTACTGTATTTCAAAGGTTAGTTTTTATTCCATTTGAAAAGAACATGACAGTGAAAATTAAAGTCATTAATGCAGCTCCTGAAGGGGCTAGAACATGTGAAAGAAACAAGAGATGTCAGAGCTGTCTGAGAACAGCAGATAAAAATTTCTGGTCAGAAGAGTCATATAATTTGAAGGCCAAAAATATGTAAACATGGAAAAAGGAATGTAATTCAGGTCCCCTTAGAGATAATAACATTCGTAACTCTACAATGTTTGAAAAACTATGATTTTTTTTTTTGAAAGGGCATGCTACTTTGTGACCTGAAGACAAAACACTTTAAGTTGAATTCTGTATAGAAGCAATGCTTTCAAAACTTACTCTTTCATGGCTTCTTTCTTTCTTTTAAGAAAAATAAGTAAAGTGACTGTAATCTTAGAAATTTGCAATATCAATACAAATTTTCTCAGCCTAGGCACAAAACCCAACTAACATGCAATGTATTTTCTTTTACCCACAGTGATTTTGCTCTAATTTTAAACCATGTAGTGTCAACTACTTCTAGGCTAGGAGACTTTTACAGGCTCAGTGTAGCTGCTGGGGCTTTTTGTGTTTTTGTTTTGGGTTTTGTGGGTTTGTTGTTGTTGTTGTTTTGCATTTCTAAAAACCCAGAGAAATATATCTTTGCTTCTCAGATTAGAAGGTGACAGAGACTAGCATTGTTAATTTTCTTTGGAAAACTTCTATCAGCAGGATTTATTCTAGAATTGTTATGAATGGTCAGGCCAATAAACAATATTTATTGACCTGTGCTGTTAGCACTTGAAAATAAAATGACACTATCGATTCCATATTAAATGTAATAGTTACCATGCCACATGTCTAAATGAATGTGCTATTTGACAATTTGAATTATAACACCATCGTACGTACATACATAATGCTGAGAATACAGCTGTCAATATTGGCTGTAACTCCAACAGATCCTTCCTCCATTAATACAACAAAACTAAAAATTATATTAAGAGATCACACCAAAATGTTCAGAGTCATGTATTGTGTTTATCTTTTTTGTAGTTCTTTGTGTATTTATAGATTAGAGATCATTTATATATAAAAATTAATTATATTATAAATCATGTCTTAGCTAACACATGAACAAATTAGACTGTTTCCTTAGCCTCCTGGTCTTTAAAGTAAGAATCCACAGTCCATGCCAGGGGGAGGTGGTCAAAGAGCAAGCAACCAAGTTCGTGCCAGTGATTGCCACTGTTTCTCTCACTAAGGAACCCACATGGAACATGAGATGCCCATGGGCTACCTCTAAACAGGCTGTGTAGGTCCACTCTATGCATGTTCCTTGGTTGATTCATTAGTGTCTGCAGTCCCCCCTGGACTCAGATTTTTTGGCTCTGTTGGTCTCCTTGTAGAGCTCCTGTCCCTTCCAGGCTCTGTCTCCCCGTTCTTCAATCAGATTGCCTGCACTCTGCCCAAAGTTTGGCTATGTGTCACAGCATCTCCTTTGATATACCCTGCTGGGTAGAGGCTTTCAGAGGCCTTACTAGGCCACAGAGAAAGAAGATTCAGACAGTCCTGATGAGGGGAAGGTCAGATAGAAGGGAAGGAGGACCTCCCCTATCAGTGGATTAGGGGAGGGGAATAGGGAGAGAATAGGGAGGATGGGTGGGATTGGGAGGAGACAAGGTAGGGGTCACAGCCTGGATACAAAATGAATAAATTGTAGTAGTAGCAGCAGTAGTAGCAGTAACAATAATTAAAAACTATAAAAAAAGAATCCACAGTCCAAGAAAAAAAAGTCCAATTTAAGAGATTGAGTTGCTAATTTTACTAAACCCAAATGAATGGAAGTGCAGTTTCTTGACATGCTTTGCCTTTACACTGAAGTTCATAGTCATTATGCTAAATGTTGGTTAAAAAAAAAAAACAGCAACAACTTACCTTTCTGAATTTTTCTCTGATTAATATGAAATGATCCTTTTCATTTCACAGTATCATGGGAAATATAGTACAAGTGTAAGAATAATTGCTTATGTATAGAATTTAGGACACTGATGTGAGAATGACAGGAGCCAGGTATGTTTACAAAACACCTGAATGTGTTTTTAAATGTAAAATGTTTTAATTCTTACTATAAAAATTATTATTCCGTATCCTCTAACACAGAGTAATAATCCTTATGTCAATAGAGGTTATTAGTTCTCCAGCCTGAAGTACAAATACAATGACTAACTAATAATTTATCTAAGAATAACATTTGTGGAGTTCCAGATCTGACCTACAGCTGGTAACCCAATAGTAGTTCCCGGTAGTTAATGTGCTTTGATATTTTACTTATGATATAATTTACTATAGATTAAATTAAATTAAACAGGATTACTAAAGAGATTTAGAAGGAGAAGAAATTGAAATTTTTTAACCAAAAGTTTTCAAGTCTTTGTTAATTGCTTATTGTTGCTACCCTAAGTTCCTCTATGTTTAGTGGTTGTCTTAGGTACTGTTCTATTGCTGTAATGAAACAGCAGGATGAATCAGAGTTAGAGAAGTGAGCATTTAATGAGGGTTTTACCTAGGTGTTTCAGAGAGCTAGTTTATGACCACATTGTGGGAAGTGTGGCAGCAAGCAATCTTGTATGGTGCTGGAACAATGGCTGAGAGCTGACATTCTGTGGAGCTAGGTACCAGTTGGGTACTAAGAAAGTATCCCATTCTTTGCCCAGCTGTTCCAATTAACATAAAAAGGCTCTACTGTCACAATTAACTGGGTACCATGGCATTTTGGAATACTATTATAATTTGCTCTGTACTTAATCTACATTGAGGAACTCCTGTCCCTTCCAGGTCTTTCATCTCCCATTCTTTCATAAGATTCCCTGCACTCTGCCCAAAATTTGGCTATGGGTCTCAGCTTCTGTTTTAATACCCTGCTGGGTAGAGTCTTTCAGAGGTCCTCTGTGGTGGCTTCTATCCTGTTCCCTGTTTTCTCCTCTTCCTATGTCTATCCCATTTGCCTTTCTGAATGAAAAAACTGGGCACAGGATTGTTTTCTTAGACTAATACTCCAACCAAGAACCATGCATGGAGATAACTTAGAACGCCTGCACAGATGTAGCCCACGGCAGCTCAGTGTCTACATGTGTTCCCTAGTAAGGGTTAGCAGGGGCTGTCTCTGACATGAACTCAGTGGCAGGCTCTTTGATCACCTCCCCCTGAGAGGATGCAGCCTTGCCAGGCCACAGAGAAAGACAATGCACCAGTCCTGATGAGACCTGATACTCTAAGATCAGTTATAAGGGGTGGAGGACCTCCTTATCAGTGGACTGAGGAAGGGGCATGGGAGAAGAGGGAGGAAAGGAGGAATTGGAAGGAGACAAGGAAGAGGGCCACAGCTGGGATACAAAGTGAATAAATTGTAATAAATAATTAATAAAAAATTAAAAATACAAAAAGGGAACTTATAGGACAAGATGAGCAACATAACCACTGTCATTTAATGATAAAGCCAGATGGCCCCTAGCTTCATAGGATCGTGAGATGTTATTAATAGTAGAATAGTCAGATATTATATTGCTATGTAGGAATCCAACAATATTAATGGCTAAAGAAACAGAGATGTGTATTCTGAAATTCGGCTGATCTCTGCTGTACTTCGTTGATCTAGTAGCCATCTTAGCAGGAATGAAGATGTTTTAAAGCAAGATTCTGCACCATTCTTTTTCAATATCAGGCTAGTGAAATCACAGTTCCCAAAGACACTGGAATTTCTCCCTGTATCTCATGAAAGCATGATTTTGTCAAGTCCTGTCACAGAAGACACATTTTGGATGTCAACTGCTTGCAGCACTTTGACCCTTATGAAGAGGAGACACCATTGCCATGCAGCTGCTGCAATCAGTTTATTCTGAAGATTTTTCTTACACTTTAACCAGCATCAGCTGCTTTCTACCTACAGAGGGCAAATCGGGTTTTGGCTTTTGTGACAAGGCTCTCAATAAAGTCGTATGTTTGGTAGGTTTCTCCCTGTTGGTATCCTTGCATTATGGGTGGGGGGGGGACCTTTGAGCTTTTTGGATTCTTTCTGAACATTTGGCAACTGCTATTTTGTAACTGGTTTCATCTTTTGGAGTCTCTGAGCCGTTGATAGGCCATGCCAATTTGGAAGTTCTGTTGGACAAATTTGTTGTTTTATTGAAGCATTTGGGCATCTGTTGAAGGTTTTATGTTTATTTTTGTGTTTTTGAGACAGTGGGGTTCTGTTGAATGTTTTTAAACAGAGAAACAAATATCTGATTGAGATATTAGATACTAACTTCCTCTACTATGATTTGTGTAATCCCAGAAAATAGTAAGTCTGTAGTGTCTGCTGTTGCCTCTGGTTGAATAGAGTTTAGTAAACTTTAAGGTGTTTGCCAAGACAGTGTGGGGTACATTTTAATCTCAGTGTAGCAATCTGGAAAATAACTGAGCAACAAATGATGAAAAAAATCATTATGGTCCATTTTCTGAATGAGATGTGTTTGGGACTCATCAAAGAGTGTCAGCTCAGCAGGAGCCATGAGAATCCTGATTTCCCTGGTGGCAGCTATTGTGCACTTGTTTAGGGGCTCTCAGTTAGTCTTAGGGTTGAAAAGTTAGAAGCACTCTAGTAAATAAAATGAGCCCAGTAATCAGGAAAGGGAGGGGATCTCCAGGCCAGGAGACTAAGAGTTTAGGAGTGGGGAATAGGCTAAATATTGTATACCATAAGTCTCTGAAGTACCTTGCCTATATGGATTTGAAGGCATTTATATTTTGTAACAAAAAAAATCTAAAAATTACTGTTTAAAAGTGTATAGATAGTAATGATGTGTTTTTATAATATTCACATTTATTTAGAATAGCTCAGTGGTTAAGAGCACTTGTTGAACTTGCAGAGGATGGAGGTTCAATTCCCAACATCCACATGGTGGCTCATAACCATCTGTAATTCTAGTTCCAGATGTTCTGACACCTTCTTTTGACCCCATGAGAAGTAGGCATGCACATGCTGCACATACATACATGCAGGTGAAACACTCACACACAAGAACTAAATCTAAAACAAAACAAAACAAAACAAATTTAGTCGGGTAGTGGTGACACACTCCTTTAATGCCAGCGCTCTGGAGGCAGAGGTAGGTAAGTCTTTGAATTTGAAGCCATTCTGGTCTATAGCATGAGTTCCAGAGTTACACAGAGAAACCATGTCTTGGAAAAAATAACAAAAGAAAGGAAGAAAGAAAGAAAGAAAGAAAGAAAGAAAGAAAGAAAGAAAGAAAGGAAGGAAGGAAGGAAGGAAGGAAGGAAGGAAGGAAGGAAGGAAGGAAGGAAGGAAGGAAGGAAAAGAAAAGAAACAGACTACTGGTGTTTTGCTTTTGTCTGTGCTGACTCCTGATTCTGAAGGATGATGAAATAATAAAAATCACCTCATTTTTAGTGGTCTCATGAGTTTGTTATTACAGAATGAGAGTGTTCTTTCTCACACATGTCAATTTTTATATCATTTTGCATTTATGTTTTGAAATACTACATGCTATAATTACTCTTCTCAGTTTGTCTAATTTAAAATGTGTGTATATATAATCAATGACTAGTAATTTGCTTCCTTTTGGCTTCTTAATCACTGAACTGGGATTTCTTTAAATTCTACAAGGAACATGAACTACAGAATAAACTGCCACAAAAATACCTATGTTGCACACACATTATACTTTAAGCTAGTCCTAAAACCAAATCAATACAAACACATCAGGAACTGAACAATCTCAGCTTAGGATAAGGCATTTTGAAGAATTCTACCGGTCCAGAAGTGTTCTATGTAGAGCAGCAGTTAAAGAACTAAGTATTTTAACAATTGATTAATTCAGTAACAATACTGTAATTTTTGGGAAATAAAAAAAAAAGTTACATTTTGAAATACACTAGTGAATATTATCTCCAAAGAGATGAGAGTGCTGGAAAAACGTCTTCAGATATCAATGGACAGTTATAAACCGCTTTGTAAATCCCAAGGTAATGCTGGTCTTCATTGATGAGTTACTTCAGTAGAGATCTAGCATAATATCAAAGCATGGTTGCCTACACGCTGTACTTCTAACAATCGGCAGAAAACTTAAAATGTGCAGGGGAATCCTACAAGTTAAAGAGACCCAAGCAGAGAAATCTATGGAGTGTAATTTAAACGACACCAACATCAGATTTGATACCCTTTGAAATCCCGGAGATATGGACAAATCCCACAAAATGCTGTCATATTAACAAACAAACAAACAAACAAAAAAAACATTACGCATCCCATTTCCCCAAATATACTACAAAAGAATTTGGAGGATAGTTGGGAATATCATCAGAACAGTGCTAAATTTTCATTGTGTTTTTCATCTTAAATATCTAGGGATCGCAACACACTCTCTTTTCAGTTCTGTAACCGTGCTGCTTGCTGTTAAGATGGATGCAACTGACCATTGCACCAAATGGCTTTACAGAGCAACTTTTCAGACTTTCTTACTGGACAAAAACTTTGACTATGAGGAAGACCTGAAAGAGGTTCCAAAATGTCTAAAGTCTGAGCTTTCCTTTCCATGCACAAAAGGAAGGAAAGATATGTAGTATGTAATGTTACATACTATATATGAAATATGGAAGAAATATGGACGCTCACATATTCTTAGGACATGTACTTGTTAAAATGTTCTCTGCCAAGATTCCATGTCAGCTTAAAATTCAATAGAGTCTTTACATTTGTCTGTGGTGTCCACTTAAATATATTTCATAAAAATATTTTCTCAATCAATCAGCTTGACCAGCATACACACAGAACCCTATTGACTGCTTCATTGTTGGGGAGGTGAACCAAATATATTCTAAAACACCGTTGTGCTCTTTTAATTCCATGCATTCTCTTTTATTCCCACTGTGTTCATTCTGTGTCACGAGTATGTGAATCGATAGGTGTAGGGCTATTTACTGGAAAATGAATGGATGGTTTCTCAGAGGCCATATCTTTAAAGGAAGGTAAGCAATAATTGCCCATAACTCCTCACCTAGTTGTGTGGCTTCATGGACCCCTTCCCTGTCTATGATGGGAATTTATTTAGACTGTTACACTATATCTGTGGGTCTTGTACATTCAGTCACAGCCACTGTGAGTTTTTGTGTATGATTGTCCTGTTCCGTCTGAGCAAAGCTGCTTCTCCGCAGTTGTCCATTCCTACTGGCTATCAGGCTCTTACACACACAGAGACATACACACAGTACTTCTGCGATGATCTCTGTGCCTTGGGAGGAAGAGTTGTGTTGTAGATGTCTCATTTAGGGCTGAACATCCTACGGTCTTCTATTCTCTGCATATTAAACATTTGTGGGGGTCTTTTTTTTTTTTTTCAGGTTTCATCAGAGAACCTTACTGCCACAGACCGGCCCAGTCGGACTCCTGTCTTCTGCGGGAGAACAAGGCTTTGGACAGGAGGACATGGTTTCGGCGAAGAATTGACAGACAGAGACACCTTGAAGGTTTTGACTCTGCTGCCACTTTACTGAAATCAAGCTAGTATTTTTATACAAAAGGCACCTTAAAATTGGCATATTTCCCAGAACATTCAGACGTTTTACCAAGAATACAAAGTTTACATTTTAACTCAAAATGCAGTCAAACATAAAGCAGTACCCACAAGTAATCTTGGCCTAAAAACTTTTTGATCAGAGCAAACAAAGGAAAAGAAACCTCAAATATAGTTTCATTATTGCTAACCAATGAAGAGGAAAGTCAGGAGCTAAGTCAGATGCCTGCCAAAGTCCCTCTCTATATCAAAATCTAACTACACCTTTGTTAACC
>REGO01000185.1:1087453-1115594 GCA_010120015.1 Rhombomys opimus | reverse complement strand
GGAGCTAAGTCAGATGCCTGCCAAAGTCCCTCTCTATATCAAAATCTAACTACACCTTTGTTAACCCTCCTCCCATATGTCCTGCCCAAGATTTATGATCTTCCTTAGGAACAAGGCACTGAAGGGAGGGGGAAACTCCCGCCAGCTGCACCTCTCATGCTATTATTTCTTAAGAAGGAGCCTATTATTATTTCACTATTCTTAATGCCTATTAATATTAAATTTAATTCATTACCTTTCTTAAACTTATTATTTTTATTAAAGCCTTTAACAATCTACTAATAATAAATTTCTTTATAAAGTTAGTTGTGCTGTTTTAGGTGTCACAGAGAAAGATCAAAGAATTCATTATTCCAGCCCCAGAGCCACAACTGAAGAAGCATAGAAATCTCAGAACACGTCTCTTTTCCAAGTGGAATGAGTTTGCCAGGGACCTTCTAGGGGGCGAATTTCCAGAGAAATCATATCCCCCGCTCTGTAGCTTATGCTACTATGGCAGCACTGGCGTGGGTGTTGGCACTTACAGTGGCAGTTGATAGCAATTAGCAAAGCTCACTTTTAAGAAGAGCTGAATTTTGCTTATGAAAAGAAACCAGTCAGTACTCTTAGAATAATAACAGGAAGTACTTAACAGTTAAGCACAGACTTTGGAGTGAAGAATCCAGATGATGCTCTGCTGGTCCAGCCCCTTCAGTACTCTTCTTCCTTTGGGACCTCTTCATCAGGTATAACAAAGCTCTCATCAGTGTCGTACAATTTCTATAATATTCTGCAATACAGGATTGCTTTCCCTCTCACTCTCATGACAAACAATTCATGTTTCTCAGCTTTCCAAACTAAAATCTCTTTGTCCAGTTGTCAGTCACAAGCTTCAGTGCTGGCCTACTGCACCAATGAGCTTGCCCAGTTGCCCACAGCAGGAGTTTTCCTTACTAGTCCTGTGCCACTCTTAGGAGTGAAAGTAGTTCTCTGTGTTGCAATGATACTCTGTGACACCACACTGCTAGCACTAAGAGGGTTCTTTGACTTATTCAGATCAGAAGCTAAAGGAGAAGGAGCCTCTAGGTTTCTCAACCTTGTCTGGCAGCTATAAACACATGTGAATTGCTTTGCATGTCCTGACCTGCCTTTTCAGTACAAATCTATTTCTCTGTAGTTGTCCACTGCCTCTGGGCTTTCTGTCCCTTACAGGTGCACCCTGTTCTGCAGTGATCCCTGAGTCTTGGGATTAGTGGGTCCTGAATTAGATGTCTCGTCTATATTCATTTTCCATTATAGTTACCCTGTTGTTACTCACCCTTTTGAAATCTACTTGCAGCATTTTGAAGTTCTGGGTATTTTCAGGTTCTAACTGAGTTTGGAATTTCAGTTTGGTCAAGATAATGGAGTCTGGAGTAAGTCCATAAACCCACAATATACAGACCCAGAATGCAACTGTTCTCGTTTAGATTCAACTGCAGAAAAATCATTCATTTGGGTCAGCATATCATATTCATTTAGATTATTAATGGAGATAGAAATTATTAGTGACAGAGAGGTATATGTTCACTGTCATCTTTGGGCTTTCCATGAAACTACATCATCCTTCAAACTGTCCTTCAAACACGCATACTCAGAGTAACCAGCTCAAGTACCTACATTAAAATCTTTTAAATGACTACTTATAAGCAAGAAACTTAAATGACAGGTTCAAAACTAAATTTAGTGTGAAAAGAGATGTATAGAGCTGTGTGTCTGAATTTTATATATCACTCAAAATTCTTCAGTGCTAAAGACATGCATACAAAATTCATGAAAAGTAACTGATAATGGCTCTATTTTATTTTACTTTATTTATTTTATTTTATTATTTTATTTTATTTTATTTTATTTTATTTTATTTTATTTTATTTTATTTTATTTTATTTTATTTTATTCTGAGGCAGGGTCTCAGGCAGCCTTGCTGTCCTAAGCCATGTGCAACTCACCTGAGACTGTCTTAAGTGCAGGCTTGGCATGTGCTCTGATTTCACAATATGCATTATATCTTTACTGTTAGTAAATAAAATGACAAAGAGGTTTTTAAATTCTGTTTCAGCTATTCTTAATCAGTATAATATACATAAAAAGATATAAAAGAAGAAAGTCGCTTGAACAATCTTGCAATTGAGAACGTGCACATCTACTTGTTTTCATGAAACACATTTTGTTATTTATGTGCGATGTGCAATTTTACAACCAAGAATGAGTCTCTTTATGATCACTAGTACTGTTCTTGAAACAGTTAAATGTCTATTTGTAAATGTTGTAGACCTATTGTCTTACTAAGGCAAATATTCTAAATGGTGATTATTATTTCATTGTCCTGACTTTTTTTCACTATTTTTTTTTATTTTTTATAATCTTTTTGTTAAATTCTTTATTAATTACACTTTATTCACTTTGAATCCCCCCTGTGGTTCCCTCCATCCTCCCTTCCCAATCCCTCCCTTCTTCCACCCTCTTCATGCATGCCCCTCCCCAAGTCCACTGATAGGGGAGGTCCTCTTTTCCTTCCTTCTGATCCTAGTCAATTAGGTCTCATCAGGAGTGGCTGCATTGTCTTCTTCTGTGGCCTGGTAATGCTGCTTCCCCCTCAGGGGAGGTAACTAAAGAACAAGCCAATCAGTTCATGTCAGAGACAGTTCCTGTATCTATTACAATGGAACCCACTTGGATACTGAACTGCCATGGGCTACATCTGTGCAGGGGTCTTAGGTTATCTCCTTGCATGGTTCTTGGTTGGAGTATCAGTCTCAGGAAAGACCCCTTTGCTCAGATTTTTTGGTTCTGTTGCTCTCCTTGTGGAGTTCCTGTCCTCTCCAGATCTTACTGTTTCCCACTTCTTTTGTAAGGTTCCCTGCACTCTGCCCAAAGATTGCCTATAAGTCTCAGCATCTGCTTTGATAGTCTGCAGGGCAGAGCCTTTCAGAGGCCCTCTGTCAGGCTCTTGACTTGTTCCCTGTTTTCTCCTTCTTCTGATGTCCATCCTCTTTGCCTTTCTGGATAGGGATTGAGCATTTTAGCAAGAGTCCTCCCTCTTGATTAGTTTCTTTAGGTATACAGATTTTAGTAGTTTTATCTATCCTATATTATATGACTATATGAGTGAGTATATACCGTGTGTGTCTTTCTGCTTCTCAGATAGCTCACTCAGGGATGTCCTGCCTTTTCTTAACAACTACTTATTTTTAAAAAAATTGATTTATTTGCTTTGCATAGTCCCTCCCTCCATCTTCCACTATCCCCTTCCCTACCTCTCAGAAAAGGGGTTCCCCTACCAAGTTACCCTAGCACATCAAGTTACATCAGGACTGAGAGCATCCTCTTCCACAGCAGCCTAGTAGGGCAGCCCCACCAGGGGAAAGCAATTGAAAGACAAGCAACAGAGTCAATGTAAGAGACAGCCCTCATTGCTCCCTTTATTAGGGAACCCACACAAAGATCAAGCTGCCTATAAGGTACATATATGTAGGGCCCCTTGTTCCAGTCCATGTCTGGTAATTTGTCGGTGATAGGATTATGCAAAAGAGTAACATGGCGGGTTCACAAATCATGCCAAGTGACTGGTTCCACGTGGGAGGTTTATTAGGGGAAGAGGAAGGGTCACAGAGACCCTCTCTGGACAGGCAGGAGAGAAAGAGAGAGAGGAGGGGATTTGAGTTCTCTTATAAGGCGACCCAGAGCATGCGCAGGTAGTTTCAGGTGTTCTGCAGGTGTCCTCACAGATGCCAGATAACCAGTTCATCGGATCGCCTGGGGCGGCCATAGAGATGCCTATTCTTGCACTGCTAAGCCACAGAGGAGTACTTTGCAGCCAGGCCTGAAGATACCTGATAAGGTAGGGTCATATGAAAGAGGAGGAGGACCTCCCCTATTAGTGGACATGGAAAGGGGCAGGAAGGAGATGAGGAAGAGAGGGTGGGAGTGGGAGGGAATGGGAGCGGGATACAGCTGGGAAACAAAGTTAATAAACTGTTATTAATATTAAAATATTTTTTAAAAGGATCCCAACAGTCGTTACTTTAGTCATCACAAACTTCTTGAGCCCAGGTTAGTCTAGGCCTCTGTTTATCTTCTTGTGGAGCTCCTGTAACCTCTGGATCTCTTTATCCTTCCTTCCACTCTTCCACAAGACTCTCTGTGCTCTGGCCAATGTTTATGAGTCTCAGCATCTGTTTTGATCTGCTGCTGGTGGAGCCTCTCAGAAGATAGCTAGGCTAGGCTAGGCTAGGCCCCAGTCTGCAAGCATAGCAGAGTGTCATTAAAAGCATCAGTGGTTAGCGCTCTCCCATGGGATGGGGGTTAGGTTCGGCCAGGCATTAGTTGCGCATTCCCTCGATCTCTGCTCTGTCTTGTAGGCTGGATAAATTTTGAGTCAAAGCTTTTGTGGATGGGTTGGTGTTCCCTTTCTTCCACAAGGAGTCCTGTCTGGTTAGAGCATGGCCTTAAAAACAAGGAAATCATGAAAATTTCAGGCAAATGGATGGAACTAGAAAATATCATCATGAGTGAGGTAACCCAGACCCAGAAAATATACATGGCATGTACTCACTTATAAGTGGACATATGGTGCAGGATAACCACATTATAATTCACTGACGTAAAGAAGCTAAACGGAGGGCCGAAGGAAGGATGCTTGAATCTCTCTCAGGAGAATGACAACAGAAGCGGAAGTAGTTGAAGAGAGAGAACAAGCTCAGAGAGGATGTGCAAAGAGAAATGAGGGTGGGGATCGGATATGGGGAAACTGGGGGTGAGAGGACAGAGAGCTCGCAGAGAGAAGAGAAACCACGGGTGGGGACATTTTTTGAGACAAGCTGGAGGCCTGCCACATGGAAGGCTCCTTGGAAGATATGGGGGTGCCTCTAGCTGAGACTCCTAGTAGACGTTTGTTTTTATTTCTTCCTAAATTCTTGAATCTCAATGGCAACTATTTCTCTAACTCTATTTAAAGGTCACTGTACATTATATCACTCAGTGACCACATAAAATCCAAACATCAGTAAGTAACTTTATTCAGAAGCAGAAGGAAAGCATTTGATCAGTGAGAAATAAAAGTTCAAATCAAAATATCTTCTAGAATATGCTATCTGAAGACATTTCAAGTATAACTTTAAAAGAATCACCTATATTTTCCTCATGATTGCTGTAATTTTTCCTACATCACAGATAAGCATTTTATTCCTACACTTTCTTCCTAGGTAGACACAGAGCAAAGCATCAGTCTTGCACCTGCTTTTCATTAGTGTTTTACTCCAGGTGTTGGCTCATGCTGTTTCCCCCATCCTGTAAAATGGGGAAATTGAGGAGACTCAAGAAAATCTTTGGATGTTCTGAAACTAAGCTAGTCCCTCTGCTTTGCAGGTAATGTACTTTTAATATTTCTTATGAAAGAGTGATATTAAATTTGACTGATACAGCAGAGGAATGCTGTTCCGGGCTGTTGGGTGTGAGCTAGACAAAGGCTCTTTCAGGGAACTCAGCTTGGCTTCTTGAAGTATTGCTTCTTGTTTATTCTAAACTCTGTGTGAGAAATTGTCTTTCCCAGCTCAGGCTCATCGCTAAGTCTTTCCACTTACAGTGATTGACAGCCTTAAATACTCAATGAAGAAGGGGGTTGTATGACTTTATTTTGTTTCAGTAATACTTCCTAAGCATTACTTCTCTTTGCAATAAAAACTACATGTTTGCTTTTAGAAATGATAATACAAGATTCACAGAGTGCTACTGCATAGCCAAATTGCTTTTTGTTAAAATCATTAGCATTTATTTATTTATTTATTTATTTATTTATTTATTTATTTATCTATTTTTGCTATGATGGGACTGATCCCAATACCCTATGTCACACAAAGCAAATCCCTATACCTATTAAGAATTACACTGAGTAATTTTTATTTATTTGTTTCTATTTTTCTTATAATAACATTGATATTTAAAATCAATTTAATTTCATGGAGAAAAGAATGATAGTGACTACAGAGGAATATTAAAAAAAGTATTTTACTTAGAGAAAATAACAAAAAAACTACTGTAGATTAGCACCATAGTGATATTCATTCTCTGTTACCTATGCTACTAATAAAATAAAGTTCTCTTAAGTAAGATAAAATGTACAGTAGTCAAAATAATATGTAAATATATGTGTATTATTGGAGAGAGAGATATAATCTCAGAGGTCCTAGTATTAACAAGTATCTCCCAATGCATTACATAAACAACACATTCAAGGTTGATCTCATTTTAAAGTCTTGTGTTCTTATCTGATAAAATGACAGCACAGAAAAATAAGGTTATACAAGGTAAAAACTTATCAGTGGTAAATCTCCTGGATATCTATGGTTTTTGACTATTCTCAATTGTTTAGTGTTGTCTTTTCTTAAAAACCTCCTCCAAACTACAAAAGAAGCATTTCAAGTGAGTTTCATTCATTTCTAATATTTCATCAAGATAATTTAAATATTTTTAAACAAATGTTGACTCTAGAGTCCAGGAATATGGAAACTAAGGGGATTTTCTGTGAAAGAATGAAGAACCTCACCTCGAATCCTCACAGCTCACATAGGGCTTGGTGAAGGATGCACCTGCAAACTCAGGGCTATGGAGGCTGAGGACAGCAGCATCACTAGGGCTGTCTGGCTTTCCACCTAAATCCAGGTTTAGAGGGAGACTGTCTCAAGAAAATATAATAGAGAATGAAAGAAATGGATGCACACTGCCTTCCATTTTTCGCACACACACACACACACACACACACACACACACACACATACACACACACATACATACACACAAATAGAATACAGATGTACCCCCCATTCACACACAAACTTAAAATAAAAATAAAACTGAAAACTCAAGTAACTAGAACATCAGTAAGTTTCCAAACTCAAGGCTTTATAATCATTTCAGGTTCTTTGTTCTAGAATATGTGTTAAGTAAATGAAAGAAAACTTTTAAGCGTTCTTAATCAGGGGTTGCAAGCTTTATAAGTAGCCCTGAATAATCAGGAAAATATTCTATTACTTGATTTCACTAGTATTAACAGGCATATTAATTGAATGCATTGTAACATTTCTTAAATAATGAAGCATTTTGACAGTCTGTATGTGTATGTTAAATTTTGTCACAAGCTCTCAAGGCTAGTAAATTTTCTTTTAGAAATATTTCATAAATCCTAGTTGGAGTAAGTTTCTCAGTATGTAGTATAATATAGCCCCATAGTAGGATTATTGCTAGGACAGAACAAGTCCTTAACTGAAAATTAACGCACTAAGCTTATATCTTGGAAATAATGTGATACAAATAAAAAGACAAAACTCGAAAAACTGACTTGCTTAGGCCGATAAGCTTCCTAAGATTGGTGTTGGTCAACAGGGTTTAGATGTGTCCTGAGGAGCACAGGCAGCTATTTGATCTCATAAAAATAAATAAATGACTCTTTGTATTGTAGTTATTTCGGACTGTTAGGCAGCCCTATGGTTGAGATATCAGAGGCACCGCTTCTCTGTCTCTTCCAGGAGATACAACCTCATGGTATCTCCTCATCCCCTTACAATCTGTTCCATCCCACATCCTCAATGCACTCTGGGTCCTAGGTCCATGAGTTGTGTTGCGGATGTATCCGCTGGGGCCGAGCAACCCACAATCACTTTGGCAAGCTGTGTTTTTGTATACTGGTTCCTATCTGCTGCAAAGCTTCTTTGTAGACATGCTAACATGTAAATCTCATGGCAGGGGGTCATTCTAGACCACAAACCCTAGGCAATTAGGGGAAGAGGCCCTAATTAATTATGCAAGACCAAATGTTCATCCCTTATACCATGTATGTTCAAGCAACAGCAAAAGATCTCAGATGGCATATTTATAGATGTGTATGTGTGTATGTGTGTGAAATAATAATAAAGAACAAAAAGAGGGCTCTAAATTTTAGAGGAAGAAAAAGGAAGTGGAGAGGACATGTGAAAGGTTGGAGGGAGGAAATAAAAGGTCAAAATGATGTAATTGTATTTTAAATTAAAATAAAGACTATTAAGAAATGAAAATGAATGAGTCCATCAAGTTAAAAGATTCTTCACAGCAAGTAGATGAACTGAGCAAAGAGCCAACCTAGGAATGGAAAAAACATTTGTAAACTCATGGTTAATTATGAGTTAATGCTCAAACTAGTTAAAGAACTCAACACAATGGCAAAAAAAAAAAAGGAAACGATTAAGAAATGGGCAAGGCATGAAAATAACGTATCCCAAAAGAGACAGAATAGGAAACTGCAAAAAAAGTGTTCAATATCAGTAATGACCAAGAATTTGAAGATTTTTCTCCCAAAAGGCAAGTTGTACTAAGTATCAGCAAGGACAAAGACTAAAGAGAACACCTACACTGGTGAGTACCATTTTTCCATAATAATCACAATAATCTGGCCTATCAAGCAGTTAGTCTGTCCCCAGAGGAGCACAAGGGTGGAACAGGTGAGGCAAAGTGCTATGGTCATAAGACAAAAAGCAAAGTTGAAGAAGAAAGCCACGACTCTGAAATGCCCCAAGTCTTAATGACATTCCATAAACAGTCTACAGCATGTCCAGTAAAATCTTCATCCCAAGGACCTGAGGATCACACCTTTAATACAAAGCCATAGCAATGCAGGTATAAATTAGTACAACCTCAAATGAATAAATTAGAAAAGTTTCTCAGATAAATTAAAATAGAAATGAGTGAGATCCACAACCAAGAACATTTTTGTCTTAAAAAGCTGTGCTGCTTGTGATAGCACAGATGAAACTGGAGGACATTGGGATTAGGGCAAATAAACCTGACCTAGCTAGACGAATATGGCATGACTCCACTTATGTGAAATATTAAAAGCATAAACAGAGAGGAGTCAAGAGTAGAATGACCCTCTTTACAGCAAGAGCTGGAGTGTGTGTGGATAAGCCACCAGTTAAAGGTAAACTTCTGTCTAGACAGGAGGAGCACAGTCCAGAAACTCATGGAAAACAATGATTACTTCCAATAAATATATTCCATGTGCCTAATAACTGCTTTCAGAATATATTTTAAATATTTTTACAGAAAATAAGTATGTAAGGGGATACCTATGATTTAACTGAGTGATTCTACAACATACATGGCTTTATAAATGTTATTTTATACAATATTAACATACTAAACAAAAAGTAAATAAAATGCTACATAAAAAGTCAATAAAAGATTACAAATTCCTGCAATGCAGACACTCATGTGCAGAGACCCTTTTTCTTTATATAAAAAAGCCTACAATATGTAAAAAATAAAGCTATGAAACTTCACTGAGCTCCCGTCACATTTTCAGCCTTTACGAAAATGTGCACCTATATGAAAAGGTTAAGATATCACTGAAATGGAAGTTTCTTTTTTCTTTGAAGATTCAGTTGAGTATGTGATATCTTGTAAGGGGGCACATGATGTTTTGCTGTCAGCTCTCTCGTGAGCAGGATGCGACTTTGGCTAGCTGAGAACATTCTTGGGTGGACTTGTGTAAACGACCGCGTAACCGTCTCGCCAGCAAGAAGGCACACGGACGACAGGATCCTTCTGCAGCAGGCTTTATTACAGGCAATGAATGGAGGAAGACTCGCAGCCCCAAGATGGCGCTGCTTAAATAAGCCCCGACCGCACTTATGTGACGTGGAGTGACGTGTCATACCCTGATTGACTGCTTACTCGTACCCGTCTGACGGCCCGGGGTGGGGCAGTGGCTTGGCGCGCTTTTGCAACTGCACATGTGCTCTCAGAGGCTGTTACCAGTATAGAGACTGGATGCCGGCGCCATCTTGTAATGGCGCCTGAACCTCGGCTCCCTACAGACTTGGAGGAGAGGAAATATATAGAAGCCCACGGACAGGGAGACATCGCTGATGTTTGTGCTTTGACACTTGACTTTGAAAAGAGAAATGTTCCAGAGAACTTCTCCAGGCACTCCAACTGAGTCTTGTGGCTTTCAGTGACTTGTCCCGATTTTCTGAATCATTCTGATTCATTTTGATGCTTCGTGTTGGCCTTTGGACCGGGCTGCTGGTATCCACACAGTGAAGAGTGGGCTCATCCCAAAGGATTAGTTATTGAGTCTTGTGGCTTTTGCTGACTTGTCCCAATTTTTTAAATCATGTTGATTCATGTTGCTGCTTGGTGCTGGCCTTTGGACTGGACTGCTATTATCTGGAAAATGAAGAATAGACTCATCCCAAAGCACTACTTCTAAAATGTTCTACAACCCCCTTTACCTAATAACCTTCTTTCTCCCCAACCTCTGTCCAGTGGGTGGAAGGGAAGTAGTAGCATTTAGGAACTCTAAATAAAGTAGGTTTGGTGAAAATCTAAGCCTACATATCACTTTCCAGGGTTGTCTTACTGTATTTAAACTGTGTGAGGCGGAAGTATTGATTTAATAGCCTTTGGCAATCTCTGAGCTATGAAGATTTCGTAGGGATTGCTGTAGATGGCCACTGAATGGCCTACTGTTAATCATTCTTGAAGAAGTTGGAGAGGAGTGATGAAGCCATCTGAGTGGTCACAGTATCACCTTCTGTAATAGAGTTTTTTATACTGAAGCTAACCCTCTGAGATATTTCATTCATAACATCACTTTTGTTCTATAGATTTTTGTTTAACATCTATGAAATTTGACTTAACCTTTTGTTTTGTTTTGTTTGTTGTTTAAGCCACAAGCTAGACTTAGCAGTGGGTTTTTTAGCTATGTGACTTTTCTGTGGTTTATTTGTATTTGGCATAATTATTGTTTCTGTTATGTGTAACATACCCACCCACATTCACTCACTTTATTGAACTGCTTCTGTTTTGTGAGATAGTCACTGGTACCTGGTGGTGCCAGAGATCCTCTGATTTTTTAAAAACAGTGTTGGTGGGGGCAGGATGCGTTTGTAGCTATCATAAGAATGAGGGTGAAGAAAGACAACACAGCAAGGGGAACTTTCAGACACTGTTCACAGGCCCCCTCACTTTGTTAGTGGCTGTGCATTAGGAGATAGAGCCTACAGCTGCTTCAAGAGATCTGAAGACCTCTATTATCCTTTAGGGACCTCCACTCAAAGATGGACCTTTGATTTGCCACAAATAGAATTTGAGGACAGGCCAGTATGAAGCAAAGTTGAAGCATATCAAAAAGAGAAATCTTTAACATAGATTTACTCATAGGGTTAATAAAAAGCGAGGCCCTCAGGGAACTAATAAAATACACCCAAGAGCATGGGTTGAGGTTACTGAATATGACACCCAAGTGTCTTAAAAACTTCCATGTAAAGCAATTTTTGTAGCTTTCAAGTTGTACCTCAAAGCATTGCTAAGTAGGTTTTCTCTCTGTCCTCTCTTGCATCAGTGAAATTATACCATGGATACAGACATGTCGGGTAGGATTGTGCTCTACTAACATGAAGGCAAGAGCTACATCTTCTGCTAGGGCATGAAATCACACTGTTAACTGCAAACAGTGCTTCTGGTGAGATTCCCAAGGAACTGCATCTTAGAGCTGGACAAGGAGAAAGGCCTTTGGCATTAAGCATGAGTCACTCTAGCTTTAATATTATTATTTGAAAATATATTTACAAAATATATATTGTCTGTATGTAAATAACCACAACAGAAAATGTTGTCAATTGTGCTGTAATTTCAGCTGCTAAGAGTCTTCAACTGGACTCTGGGGTGAAAAGCTTTTTTTTTTTTTCCTCCTTCCCATAGCCCGTTAAGCTCTTGTACATTTTTATTCATATCAGTATGTTAAATGTAGGATCATTAATTCACTTTGAAACTGATTTTTCATTCCAAGTGCATTTATCCTCTTCCTAAATCACTAATAACACCGAGGTTCAATTGTGGCATACAGGCAATTTAAAAATATAAATTTTGTATTTATTAACTTTTCATTAAAAAAGATTATTCCTAGATATCTTTGACAAAAATTTTAGTATTTAAATATGTCTTGAAATAAACTACTTCTCCATACGAATACTTCTATACTGTGATTAGTGGGTCATGCATTTCTCTTAATGTTATTCCATGACAAATTTTTCACCCCTCCACAGAGAAACGTTTAAGATAAAATCTTATTATTTAATCTAGGCTGTCTGAAACATGCAGCTCTCCTTTTCCTATCTTTAAAATCCTGAGATTACAAGTGTACAATCACATATTTGCTGTGATAAATGTAGTGTTGGAGAGCAAGACTGAATGAATAATTTGTGGCTGCATAGCATTTAACTAACTCTATTTTGGGATAAAAGAAACAGTAAAAATACATTCTATAGCTTTCAGTGAAGAATGCTACTAAAACAATATAGACAAAGTCCTATAGACTACTGTTTGAATAGTACTTATATAGTGCTGTCCTCTGAAGTGATCATGTGGCTGAAATTAACCACTGTGTCAAAGAAATGTGGATAGAGCTCAGCAGAGAGAAAATAAATAAATAAATTTTAAAAAGAGACTATCTAAAATAAACAACAAATTTCTGATGACAATGTCCTAATACATTCAAATTTCTCTCAGACATCTATCGTTTTTTCTTCGTTTTATAAACAAAAAAGAACAAGTTTAATAACTTGCTCACCATACTTCTAAGTAGTAAAAGGAAGAATTTTAAACAACCTTGTTTTAGTCAGGTTTCTATTACTGTGATAAAATTCCCAAGAAAGATCTCCTTAAAATGGGGATTATTTCCTTTGCCTCATGACTTCCACTATTTCTATTCTAGTTTTCTGGGCCTTTTGAGTCATAGTAGATTAGGATGAGTGAATGTTGCTCAGAAAAGAGAGGAGAGGGGTCAGTCTACTGATATTGATATCACCTTTATTAGCATTGTGATGGGTAACCAAGGTTCTAGTCACTTTGATTAGATCAGAGTCAATTAAGAAATATGTCCAAATTAAAAAAATCTGAGGAAAAATAAGGACTACCTCTGCCTACTCAACAATCCTTCTTGTTGAGGACTGCATCTAGTTTATGGCTGGTGACGCACTTTATTGTGTGATGTTTCTCCTGGGCAAACATGAGCAAACACCTGCTCTCCCTAAATTGGAAGCCAGTGAAAAATCAAAATGAGCCAATGAGATGATTGGGGTTACTTACTTACCAGAGGAAAAAAAAATGACTCAATGATAGCTGTGTCACTAAAAAACCACTTTAGTATGAGTGGGACTCATTGAAGCTATAAAATGAAAGCTCACTACCCAACTTGCAAATGACTCTAAGTGTTGGATATAATGGTTTTTAGGTTCCTTGTTTACTCTTCTAAGCTCTTCTAGGCAGTTTGGCTAATCTGCCTCTTCCAGAAAGTCCACCTACTCTGAGAGTGTTTCCTCAGCAATCATTCCTCCTTTTATATGCTTGTAGATAGAGAAGTCTGGTAAGTCTGGTTGATTTCATGTACTTTCTGCAGCAGTTGAGTTACTTCTTGAGCTTACAAAAATTACATTCAGGATGGAATGTTTCATACACACTCTTTTGGAAGATCCCTTGCCTGAACAAGTTTCCTCTCTAAGATGGAGTGTTTTATATCAAAGGAAATAGCTACACACTATGGATGCTATATTTTACTGACATCAGAACCCAGTTTCTTTAGCCTTTGGATGTTAATGAAAGAAGTACAATACTTATCAGTTTTGTTTGGATATGGAGCAACACATTTCTTACCTGTAATTGTTGTGACAGCACATTTGCCAAGTGACTTGGAAAGTCACTGGTTTTGAGTGGGACTCAGAAAATGAGAAGGCTCTTCAACAGGTCTACACTGTCATTGCAGGCTATTCTGTCACTCGAATTCATGGTACTAAACCTAATTGTACTCAAGGTTTCAATGGCAGAAAGAGAAGCTGTTTGGGCATTTGAACAGACTTTCAGTTAAGGCTACTGAGATTTTGGAACAAGTTTCTGCTGTCATTTCCAGACAACAGTTTTCTCTATAAGAGAGCCATACTGATATCTGAATGTTTGATGATGGAATATCAAGTTATCATGTAAACTGATCTGGGTGTTCTCTGGTCAATCAAATCATAAACTTGTTTATTAAAAACAGCAATCCTTCATCAAATGGAAATGATATGTATATAATCATAACAGGGGATATTGGAGAGACATAGTAAGTTATAGGGAGAAGCTGCCCATTGCCTCTAATTCCTCCTCTTGCTACAATGCTTTTTTTTCCTAAGCATCTTTTTTGGGGTGTGTCCAAGACCAGTTGATTGAGGAAGCAAGATATGTGCCTCCCTTAAATATGGCTTTTCACTAGATGCAAGTACCACCCCAAAAGTGTTCACCCATAGCATTACAGCTTTTATTTTTTGAGACAAGTATGAATGACAGTAGGAAAGACAAATCTTTATAGTGAACAAAAATTCAGGCAGTGCACATGGTAATGGTAATGGATAGTTTTAGGTCAACTTGACATGAGCTAAGGGTCACTTTGTAGAAGAAATAACTGAGAAAATGCTTCTATATGGTTGGCCCATAAGGCATGCTTATATTGCATTCTTGATTATTATTGATTATTAGGTTGGGTTCAATCTATTGTGAGAATGACACTCATGGGCTGGTTGCCATGGGTGCTATAAGCATTTTTTTTTGTCATGACCTCTTCATCACATTCTTCCCTGACTTGAATTTCTGCCCTGACTTCTCTTCATGCTGGACTACAACTGTAAGACAAATAAACACTTTCCCCCCCAAGTTACTTCATGGTGTTTTATCACAACAATAGAAATACTATAATGTTTTTATTTAGAAAGAAAATGTCCAAATGTGTGAATTTTTGCTAAATCATTGACTGTAGCATTGTATGAAGAGTTTATGGAAAGAGTTTATTTATGAAGAGTTTATAGAAAGCGACGTTTGCTAATTCTAATGTGTGTATAGGAACCACCAGTGAGCCTGGTTACATAAGCTAAACAAAAGCAAGTGTAGTGCTAGGCTGACTGGATGTCTACATGTAGAAAAATGCAAATAGACCCATATTCATCACCCTGCATAAAACTAAAGGCTGAGTAGATCAAAGACCCCAACATAAAACCAGACACACTAAACTGGTTAGAAGAAAAAGTGGGGAAGAGCCTTGAACTCATTGGCACAGGAAACAACTTTCTGAACAGAACACCAGCAGCACAGGCCCTAAGATCAAAAATCAATAAATGAACCTCATGAAACTGAAAAGCTTCTGTAAAGCAAAGAACGCTATTATCAAAACAAAACAACAGCATACAGACTGGGAAAGGATCTTCAGCAAACCTCTATCTGACACAGGGCTAATATCCAGAATATATAAAGAACTCAAGAAGTTAAAAAGCAACAAATCAAGTAATGCAATTAAAATATAGGGTATAGAGTTAAACAGAAAATTCTCAATAGAGAAATATCGAATGGCAGAGAAACACTTAAAGAAATGTTCAATGCCCTTAGTTGTAAGGGAAATGCAAATCAAAACGAGCCTGAGATTTCACCTTACACCCATCAGAATGGCTAAGATCAAAAACTCAAGGGACAACATATGCAGGACAGGATATGGAGAAAGGGAAACACTCCTTCAATGCTGGTGAGAATGTAAACTTGTACAATCACTTTGGATATCAATCTGGTGCTTTCTCAGGCAATTAGGAATAGTGCTATCTCAAGATCCAGCTATATACTCCTATTCATATGTCCAAAATATGCTCAAGTATGAAACAAGGACATTTGCTCAATCATATAGCAGCTTTATTCATAATAGCCAGAATCTGGAAACAACCCAGATGCCTCTCAACTGAGGAATGGATGCAGAAATTGTGGTACTATTACACAGTGGAATACTACTCAGCATTAAAAACAAGGAAGTGGTGAAATTTGCAGGAAAATGGTGGGAACTGGAAAAGATCATCCTGTGTGAGGTATCCCAGAAGGAAAAAGACACACGTGGTAAATACTCACTCATATGTGGATGTTAGACGTATAATATAAAGTAAACATTTTAAAATCTGTTCACCTAAAGAAGCTAGAAGCAAGAAGGAGGACCCTGAGTAAGATCATTAATCCTCACTCAGAAAGGCAAACAAGATGGACATCAGAACAGGGAGAAAACAGGGAACGGGATAGCAGCCTACCACAGAGAGCCTCTGAAATAAAGACTACCCGGTAAGGTATCAAAGCACATGCTGAGACTCATAGCTTTGGGCAGAGTGCAGGGAATCTTGTGAAAAAAAAGGGGAAGATGGAAAGACCTGAAGGGGGGCAGGAGCTCCACAAGGAGAGCGGCAAACCAAAAAATCTGGCACAAGTGTCTTTTCTGAGAATGATACTCCAACCAAGGACCATTCATGGAGATAAACTAGAATCCCTGCACAGATGTGCCCCATGGAAGCTTAATCTCCCAGTGGGACCCCCAATAATAGGACCAGGGACCATCTCTGACATGAACTCATGGGCTGGCTCTTTGATCACCTCCCCCTGAAGGAGGAGCAGCCTTACTAGGCCACAGAGGAAGACAATGCAAGAAGTCCTGATGAGACCTGATAGGCTAGGGTCAGATGGAAGAGGAGCAGGACCGCCCATATCAGGGGACTTGAGGAGGGGCAAGGGAGGAGAAGACAGAGGAAGGGTGGGGTTGGGAGGGGAGGAAGGAGGGGGCTACAGCTGGAATACAAAGTGAATGATGTAATTAATAAAAAATAGATAAATTACATATTAAAAAAAGCAAAAGAGTGTATAGGATCTCTTGGTGGAGGTATGGATGTTTGTAAAACTCACTGTGGGTGCTGGGAAGCAATTCCAGGTCTCCAGCAAGAGTGATAAGTGTTTATAAATAGAGTCATCTCTCCAACCTTCTCTCCTTCTCACTTTTCATGTACTTAAAATATTTTTATTTTTTCTTATTAATTTCACTTTATTCACTTTGTATCCCCCCATAAGTCCCTCCCTCCTCCCCTCCTGATCCCACCCCCCCTCCCCCTTCTTCATGCATGCCCTTCCCCAAGTCCACTGATTGGAGAGGTCCTCTTCTCCTTCCTTCTGATCTTAGTCTCTCAGATCACATCAGGAGTGCCTGCATTGTCATCTTCTGTGGCCTGGTAAGGCTGCTTCCCCCTCAGGAGGAGGTGATCAAAGAACAGGCCAATCAGATTATGTCAGAGGCAGTCCCTCTTCCCATTACTATGTAACCCACTTGGACACTGAACTGTCATGTGCTACATCTGTACAGGGGTTCTAGGTTATCTCCATGAATAGTCCTAGGTTGGAGTATGAGTCTCTGGGAAATAAAATAATTTTTATATAGATATCATTCTTAAGTGAAATTCAGTTGATATTCGTTTTCATTCATGATCATGTTTTAAATAACATTGTTAAATCTGTTGTACATGACATTCTAGATTATTATTTAGCTTTATAACAAGGTCTTTGATTTAAGGAAACATTTTTGAAAGATACTATAGATTAGTGTTTTTAATTTTTTTAAGCCTGAATCTTCCCAATCTTATTGTCATTGGCCTTATTTGTGTCAAAATGTTCCCCATCTTCTATTTTCGATTTGAGCTATTTGAATAAACTTTCATAAAATACACACTGTCTAAATTGGTATAGTTTTATGCTAAAGTTTGAAACTGGGCTGTGTCCAATTCTTCAAATTTTGTTACTATCTTTAAATTTTAACATTTTATTAGATATTCTATTTTTCATTTTAAGTTTTCTGTGTAGTTTAAAGATAAGTTCATCAATAGACAAAAAAATTAAATGACGGTTTTGGCTGTGATTGAAAATAAATTGCAAATGACTAGGATTTTAAAATTTTTTATTTTCCTTTGAGCACAAAACATTTTTCCATTTATATAGATGATTTCAGGTATCAGAATTTTATATACTCCCCCTGTAGATGAGGAATAAATATTATAAGATTTATGCCTAAGCATTTTTTTAAAGAATTGTGTTTTTTATGTGAATATATACTACATGTATTTATTTTTGAGGATGGTCCTGTTTTTGGAATTATACTCATTTTTCTTTTGCTAATTAGAAAAGAATTGGATTTTATAAATAAAATTATGTCTTTTAATTTATTATCTATTAGGATATCTATTAAGGCATTGCTTCTAAATGCCTGTAGAAGCAAGAGAAGCTTGATGGATTTCCATAGCGATACAGTTACAAGTATTTTTGAGCTCCCTAATGTAGTGTGTGCTCTAGTCTTTGGCAAGAGCCTTGGGCAATTTTAACTAATTACCCAAGCTTGATTTTTGTATATTAACTAACTTTGTATTCTGCAACTTTACTAGAATCATTTATTGGATTCAAAACTAACAGTGAGCCAAGAGGTCCAAGGCAGTGGATTATGACTCCAGTTTCAAAACTATTTTTAATATTTTGGGTATCAACATAGATGTGAATTTCATCTAAAAACAAATAAAATATTACCTCTTTCTTCCCATTTCAGCAGACTGTTTATTTCTTCTTGTATTGCATAATTTAAGACAGTTGTGGGCCTAAAAATATTAAGAGTGGCCTGTTTGTCTTTTCCTAGTTTTGGTCAGAAAGACTCATTTTCTCAGTAAATATGACACTAGCTTCAGATTGCTTGCAGCTATTCTCCATAGCATTGTGGAAACTCCATTCTGGTTCTTTTTTATTATGCATATAGATTTTTGTCAAGGGTGTTTTCCACATTTATTGATATAATCATGTGGTTTTTTTCCTCTGTAATTTTCTGACATGCTGAGTTAAATGATTTTCAAACACTGGACCAAGCTTGCACACATAAACCATTTCTATTTTGACTTTGTAATATAATTTTCCTGAATCACTGCATGTGTTTTTGTAAAACTTATTTGAGGATGGTAATCTGAAGCTGTTTTTGTAGAATGTTTTATAAGATTTTGGACTAGGTCTATGATGGTTTCATGGAAAGGTTTTTAGTTATCAACATTTTGGCTCTTGGATGATTATAATCCCCAGTGTGTAGCTACATATAGGAAGCTCACAAAACAGTAGGTTTTCACTTGTTTTTTAAAATCCTTTCCATCTCTCTCCCAACTGATATCACTTTATCCTTTATTCCCATTTCCCTTCGTATCAGCTATGTTTTACTGCTCTCTTCCTTAAGATTTTTCTTCACTCTATCCATTCATATACCCTTTCTAGTTTCCTGCATTCTACAGCTACTCTAAGTTAAACAAATCAATCTAAAGTTTTCAGCTAAGACGTACCCATGCCTGAGTAATAGGGTGTATGTATTTCTGGGTCTGTTACTTCACTCATTTTTCTAGCTCTATCAGTCTAACTTCCAATTTAATAATTTCATCATTTTTGCGGGCAAATAAAATACAGATGATGACAATGCAGCCACTTCTGATGAGAACTGATAGTCTAAGATCAGAAAGAAGGAGAGGATGACCTCCCCTATCAGTGGACTTGGGGAGGGGCATGCATGCAGAAAGGGGAGGAAGGGTGGGATGGGGAGGGGAGGAGGGAGGGGCTTATGGGGGGATACAAAATGAATAAAGTGTAATTAATAATAATAATAATAATAATAATAATAATAAAATACCATTGGATATAAGTACCACTTTCCTCATGGGTCATGAACCTTTGTAGGACGACTGTAAGAGTCATAGGTCAGGGATGAGTAGACATGAATAGACTCCTGCACACACAACCTCACAACAGCTGTGTGTGTCAAGACAAGACAGTCAACCTTCCAGTATGAAGGAGTTAGGGTCTCAAGAGCCCCACAAGATCACCTGAGGATTTGTTGAGGGTCCATAACTTCAAAAGATGGAAATGTCAATTACACTTAAGGGCATGCCTCCTGGTATATTGACCTATTGAGGCTCTAATGGATGCCCCAATACTAATGAGTAACTATATGGGCTGTACAAATTTGACATTAAAAACTAAATAAACAATGCAGCCACTCCTGATGAGACCTAATTGACTAGGATCAGAAGGAAGGAAAAGAAGTCCTCCCCTATCAGTGGACTTGGGGAGGGGCATGCATGCAGAGGGTGGAGGAAGGGAGGGATTGGGACCAGAGGAGGGAGGAAACCACAGGGGGGGATACAAAGTGAATAAAGTGTAATTAATAAAGAATTAAAAAAAAAAGTAGCTACTGTGCTGCATTGTTTTTTCTCTGGATTTCTAGATCAAATTTTTGCTTGTTTATTTCTATAGTTTTTTGTTTCTATGCTATATAATCAGCCATGTTGTCCAAAGGGTGCATTGTCAAGTACACTTTAACTCTTTTTTTTAAGGATTTGATGCAAACTAGTTATTGTTTATTCTTTTATCGTTGGGACTTTGGGTTTTCCTTATAAGCTTTTTAACTGAATTCTAATTGGAAAGGTACTACTTATAGTTTTATATTAAGTAACATTGTTAGTTTGTTTAGTTCATAAAAATAATGTACTTAATTTGAATTATTGATCATTTTGTCTCAAAGTTTTAAATAATATTTTCTTTTTCTGTTTATAATCTCTAGGTGGTGACATTCTATTAGTTCTGTTTTCTTTTTATTGACAATTTTGACTTAATTTGTGTTTTCTTTTTTTAATTTTTATTTTTTCTTATCAGTTACATTTTATTAACTCTGTATCCCGCTCCCTCATTCCCTCCCACTCCTACCCTCCCTCCTTCATCTCCACCCTGCCTCTTTCCAAGTCCACTGATACGGGGGGGGACCTCCTCCCCATTCATCTGATCCTGTTTTATCAGGTATCTTCAGGACTGGCTGCAAAGACCTCCTCTGTGGCCTACCTTGGAGGGGGGTGAGGTCAAAGAACCAGCCATTGAGTTCCTGTTAGAAATAGTCCTTGTTCCCCTTACTGTGGGAAACCAGTTGGTTACTGAGTTACCACAGGCTACATCCTAGCAGAGGTTCTAGGTTATATCCATACATGGTCCTTGGTTGAATGTCAGTCTCAGAAAAGACCCTGTGCCCAGATATAGTTGGTCCTTGTGGAGCTCCTATCCTTTCCCCATCATACTAACTCCCCTTCTTTCATATGATTCCCTGTACTCTGCCAAAGGTTTGGTTATGAGTCTTTGTATCTGCTTTGAAAACACTGTTAGTTAGAGGCTTTCAGATGCCTTCAGTAGACTCCTGTTGTACATTCACTGCACATCCCATCTGTCTTTCTAAATGAGAATTGATCATCTTACCCCATGTCCTCTCTCTTGATTATCTTTTTTATGTGTATAGATTTCATTATGTTTATCATATCGTATAGGTCTATATAAGCGAGTATATACCGTGTTTGTCTTTCTCCTTCTGGGATATTTCACTCAGAATGATCTTTTCTAGATCCCACCATTGCCTGCAAATTTCATGATTTCCTCCTTTTTGATTGCTGAGTAGTATTCCATTGTGTAAAAATACCACAATTTCTGTATCCATTCCTCTGTTGATGGACATCTGGGGTGTTTTCTCTTATAATTTTTATCAATCTCTTCAGAAATTTGTGTTTTAAAAATAAACTCTAGAGAAACAAGCAAAAAAACCTAAATAAAAAGCACATAATATTGATAGAGGATGGGGAATGAGGATGGATCTGGTAGAAGTGGTTGTGAGGCATTTGTGGTAAATATAATAAAAATGAATTTAAAACATATATGAAAGTTTCAGAGTATGTTTTTTATGAAAAACAAGGAAAAACTTGAAGAGTGATGTGATTATATATTGGTGATAAGGAAAAATGAATTACATAGATTAACGTATAGGTATTAAATATACAAGTTGTGTAACCAGGAGTGGAGAGCCAATAAAGTACTAGACAAAGTTGGCTGTTGTGATCAAATTTTAGTAAGTCTAATGAAGAAGAGAGGCCAGGAAACTGCCATGATTGTCAAGAGGCAAAGTGATTCTTCACTTCCATAAAAATTGTAAGTAACTGTGCTCCGTTTAAGTTTCTTTTTCAAAGACAAACTCAGAGCAAGGACTTCTCAGCTATTTAAAATTTAAGTGATGTAATGATAGGTTAATGATAGGTTCCTGTGACTGATAGCAAAATTCAGATAGATATTATTTCTCCAGAGATTCTATGCCACTTGCTATGTTTTATATGTTTATAGAGGATGTCCTACATATAGACAAATATTATATCTAAGATTATTTATTAATTTATAGAATACAATTTGGTTATATTAATGAAGAAAAAATAACTGTTCTAAACATAAGCTGTAAGATATAGAGTACAAATTTTATATAATTATCTGTGATTTTATATCACAGGAGAATTACTGATTTAATTGAGTTAATTTTGAATCCAACCACTTTGCTAAAGTTGTTCATCAGATGTAGTTCTATGGTAGAACCACATAGAACTACTATATGTAAGGGCTACCTTTTATATATTGTCATTTCATCTGAAAATAGGGATATTTTGATTTCTTCTTTTTAATTGTTATCCTACTGATGTCATTTAGTTGTCTTATTGATTGAGCTAGAATTTCATGTGCTATATTAAAGAGATATGGAGATAGTGGTCACCCTTGTCTTGTCCCTGAATTTAGTGGACTTGCTTTGAATTTATTTAAATTTAATTTGATATTGGCTGTTGGCTTGCTTTGTATTGCTTTTATTATGCTTAGGTATGTGGCTTGTATCTCTGATCTCTGCAATACTTTTATCATGAAAGGGTGTTGGATTTTGTCAAAGGCTCTACAGCATCTAATGAGATGACCATGATTTATTTTGCTTTCTTTCTGTCAGGTTGTTTATATGGTGGATTATGTTGATAGATTTTCATGTTAAACCAACCCAGCATTCCTGGAATGAAGCCTATTTGATCATGTTGTTTGATGTATTTGATGTGTTCTTGGATTTGGTTTGCAATTATTTTATTGAGGGTGAGGCAATGATAGGAATGCATAAATCAAATACCCTGAGTGCTTGATTAAAATCTAAAGTTTATTCCCAATGGGATTGTTGTTCAGTGCTCTCATATCATCTGTAGTTATGAATATGAAGTTATGAAAATGAACCTTGAACCTGAGAAATGAGAAATATTTTCTACCCACATAACAAAATATGGTATGTGACCTCACATGCTTTTACACTTCAAACTTTGTTCTGTTTTCAGCACCTTCAACTTCATTTACATTCAAAATGGTGTGATTATGTATGTGTAACATTCAATTCAGTTAAAACTCAATTCAAATTGAAGCTTCAACATTTGTCCTTTTAATGGATAGTGACTTTATCTTCATGCAAATGTATTATTTTAGACTGAAAAATGTTCTAATTTTTTAAAATGTAATTTACACATTTGAACATTTTGTCCAATCGTATTTGTAGTTGTTCTTGAAATCTCTATCTAAATGAGCACAATCAAGTAGTCAAATGAGGTAAAGAGAAAATCTACCCAAGGCCAAGCTCTGACCATGAAAATAGCTATCAGAGAAGAGCTGACTGGCAGGCTGAAAATGGCCTTGTTTATTTAAAAAGATTTATAATTCTGACACAGATAGCTCATCTAAAATGAATAGAATTTGACAGAATATTGCTTTCAATCACATTGTAATGAACGGGAATTACAATGTGTACTTCTAAAGGAAATAAGCTCGGAAGTCATATGGGACCAGAGAAGCTTCCAGCAGGGAGAGGGCAGCCTCTGAGAAGAGTGAGAGGTATATTATGCTGCACCTAGTGACAACTATTTTTCTCAGCCTAGAAATATGACTGGAAATGTGAAATAATAGTTTTGAATGTAGTCATGTTGGCAAATATCTCAGTTATATTTTTTCTTAGCATGCCATATTTTCGTGATGAGTAGAGAGATCTTGATTATTTTCACAATGATTTAGATGTACAAAGCTATATTTTAATTTTTATTTCACTGACCAAAAGGCACAGGCTTAGTAATACAGTCCTAAAGACATACTTAAAGGGTATGAATTAAAATGCCAAAAAACCTAAGAAGGAACTGACATTGATAAATAAATAGATGTAAATGAAGGGAACATTAAAACAAATGCATACAGAAAAATATAAACATGCATGAGAGATGGTGGTACTCACATAAAGGTGACATCCATGTTTAGGTGTGTGAAAGTGAGGTAGACTACATGAGTACAAAGGGTGGTCTGTAAGGGTGAGTTTTATTTCTTTAGCTAATTCAAAGGTGATCTGTGAGACAGTGAAGCTGTGCACTGGCAAAAAGGCATTATGTAATATGGACAAAACAGGACCTTAAATATTTTCTACAGAACAATGGGATAATGCGTGATTCCCAGGGACGTGTTTGGAGGAGGAGGCAGAAGCTTTAGCATGGTCTTTAGGCCCATGGTGACATGCAACAGTCTCTTCTTTTTTTTCCTAGTCATGAGGTTATCAGTTCTGCCACCTCTTCTGCCATGATGTTTCTCAGGCAGAGCAATAATAGTCATGTAATCATGGACGGAAACCTCTAGAACTAGGCAACAAGGTAAACCTGTTCTGTAAATGAGATATCGGCAATACTTGTTTAAGGCATTGGCTTTTAGAGAAGGTCACTGTTGCGGTTATTGTTCTATTACTGTGAAGAGACACCATGGCAATTCTTATAAGAGAAAGTATCCTGGCTAGTTTTACACCAATTTGCCACAAGCTAGAGGACTGAGCCTCAGTTGGGAAAATGTCTCAATATGATCAGGCTGTAGGCAAGCCTGTGGGGCATTTTCTTAAATAGTAATTTATGGAGGAGGGCCCAGCTCATTTTGGATGGTTCCATCTCTGGGCTGGTGATCCTGTGTTCCATAAGAAAAGAGGCTAAGCAAGTTATGAGGATCAAACTAGTTAACAGCTCCCCTCCATGGCCTCTACATTAGCTCCTGTCTCTGGGTTCCTGACCTGCTTGAATTCCTGTCCTGACATTCTTTGATGAAGAAATTCGACATGAAAGCATAAGTCAAATAAACCCTTTCCTCCCTAAGTTGCTTAGGTCATTGTGTTTCATTACAGCAATAGTAACCCTAACTAGAAATGAAAGAATTTAATCGGGGCTCGGTTACTCTTTCAGATGTTCAGTCTACTATCATCGTGGTGAGGAGCTTGGCGGCCCATTGGTAAACACTGTGATTTAAAATTCTGAGAATTCTACATCTGGATCTGCTGGCAGCAAGAAAATACAGACACTGAGCCTGGCTTCAAGACTTTAAAAGCCTAAAAGCCTGCTTGTAGTGACACACTTCATCCAGGAAGCATACACCTACTAATTCTTCTTAAGCAGTGCTGCTCCCTGATAATTAAGAATTTAAAGATATGAGTCAGTATACGTGAGTGACCCCAAAAACTCTACCAGGGAACTCCTACAGCTGATAAACACCTACAGCAATGTGGCCAGATACAAAATTAATTCAAAAAAATCAGTAGCCCTCCTATATACAAAAGACAAAAGGGCTGAGAGAGAAATTAGGTAAACAAAACCCTTCACAATAGCCACAAATGACATAAAGTACCTTGGAGTAACCCTAACCAAACAAATCAAAGACTTGTATGAAAAAAATTTCAAGTCTCTGAAGAAAGAATTAGAAGAAGATATGAGAAGATGGAAAGATCTCCCATGCTCATGACTTGGCAGGATTAACATAGTAAAAATGGCCATCTTACCAAAAGCAATCTACAGATTCAATGCAATTCCCATCAAATTACCAACACAATTCTTTACAGACCTAGAAAGAAAAATTCTCAACTTCATATGGAATAACAAGAAACCCAGAATTGCTAAAACAATCCCCTACAATAAAAGATCTTCTGTGGGTATCTCCATCCCTGATCTTAAGCTGTACTATAGAGCAACAGTAATAAAAACTGCATGGTACTGTCACAGAAACAGAAAGGTGGATCAATGGAACCGAACAGAAAACCCAGAGATAAACCCACACTCTTATGGACACCTGATCTTTTACAAAGATGCCAAAATCATACAATGGAGAAAAGACAGCATCTTTAACAAATGGTGCTGGTCCAACTGGATGTCTACATGGGAAAAAAATAAAAATAGATCCATACTTATCACCCTGCACAAAACTAAAGTCCAACTGTATCAAAGACCTCAACATAAAACCAGACACATTAAATCGGTTAGGAAAAAAAGTGGGGAACAGCCTAGAACTCATTGGCACAGGAGACAACTTCCTGAACAAAACACCAACAGTACAGGCTCTAAGAGCAACAATCAATAAATGGGACCTCATGAAGCTGAAAAGCTTCTGTAAATCAAAGGAGACTGTCATCGAAACAAAACGACTGTCTACAGATTGGGAAAGAATATTCACCAACCCTCTATTTGATAGAGGACTAATATCCAGTATATATAAAGAACTAAAGAAGCTGAAAAGCAGCAAACCAAGTAATCCAATTAAAAAATGGGGAACTGAGCTAAACAGAGAATTCTCTGTAGAGGAGTTTCAGATGGCAAAGAAACACTTAAAGAAATGCTCAACTCATTAGCTATTAGAGAAATGCAAATCAAAACAACCCTGAGATTTCACCTTACACCCATCAGAATGGCCAAGATGAAAAACTCAAATGACAACACATGCTGGAGAGGTTGTGGAGAAAGGGGAACCCTCCTTCACTGCTGGTGGGAATGTAAACTTGTACAACCACTCTGGAAAGCAATCTGGCGCTTTCTCAGACAACTAGGAATAGCTCTTCCTCAAGATCCAGCCATACCACTCCTAGGCATATATCCAAAATACCTCAAGTACACAACAAGGACATTAGCTCAACCATGTTTGTAGCAGCTTTATTTGTAATATCCAGAAGGTGGAAACAGCCCAGATGCCCCTCAACTGAAGAATGGATGCAGAAATTTTGGTACATCTACACAACGGAGTATTACTCAGCAATGAAAAATAAGGAAATCATGAAATTTGTAGGTAAATGGTGGGACCTGGAAAGGATCATCCTGAGTGAGCTGTCCCAGAAGAAGAAAGACACACACAGTATATGCTCACTCATATAGACATAACATAGTATACACCTACTAAAATCTGTACCTCTAAAGAAACTAAGCAAGAGAGAGGACCCTGACTAAAATGCTCAATTCCCATCCTGAAAGGTAAACAGGCTTGACATCAGAAGAAGAAGAAGAAAACAGGAAACAACCTAGGAACCTGCCACAGAGGGCCTCTGAAAGCCTCTGCCCTGCAGACCATCAAAGCAGACGCTGAGACTTATGGCCAACTGTTAGGCAGAGTGCATGGAATCTTATGTAAGAAGTGGGAAATAGTAAGAGCTGGAGAGGATGGGAACCACACAAAGAGAGCCACAGAAACAGAAAACTTGAACACAGGGAACTTCCCAGAGGCTCATACTCCAACCAAGGACTATTCATGGAGATAACCTAGAACCCCTGTACAGATGTAGCACATGATAGTGCAGTGTCCAAGTGGGTTACATAGTAATGGGAAGAAGGACTGCCTGTGACATAATTTGATTGGCCTGCTCTTTGGTCACTCCCCCCTGAGGGGGGAGCAGCCTTACCAGGCCACAGAAGAAGACAATGCAGCCACTCCTGATGTGATCTGATAGACTAAGATCAGAATTAAGGAGAAGAGGACCTCCCCTATCAGTGGCCTTGGAGAGGAGCATGCATGAGGGAGGGTGGGATCTGGAGGGGAGGAGGGAGGGACTTATGGGGGAATGCAAAATGAATAAAGTGTAATTAATAGTAAAAAAAAATTAAAAAAATTAAAAAAAAAAAGATATGAGTCCCTTGTCAGGAACACTCTTAGACAATCTCCATAGTTAATTTCTTAGATTTATTAAAAATGTTTTTATATAATATATTCTGATCACAGTTTCCCACTGAAGGAGATGAGATTCCAGATAATCCCACACATTATTTTTTCTTTCTCTAGGAAATAAATAGGAAAAGAAAGCAAACAGAGAATAAAAAAGAAAGAACATATAAATATAGAGATACATACACATGCACACATACAGAGAACCCATAAAAATGAAAATAGGAAATCATAAAATATGTAGGCAAAAGGCCAGCAAGGTTAATAAATGCCCAAAGTTTTATGAGGAAAAAAAAAAAAAAAAAACATAACCAAGAATACCACTGAGTTGTTTTTTGTTTGTTTGTTTGTTTTTGTGTGTGTGTGTGTGTGTGTGTGTGTGTGTGTGTGTGTGTGT
>REGO01000185.1:1060930-1085930 GCA_010120015.1 Rhombomys opimus | reverse complement strand
GAGGAGGGTTCCCCTTTCTCCACAACCTCTCCAGCATGTGTTGTCTCTTGAGAGTTTTTCATTTTGGGCATTCTGATGGGTGTAAAGTGAAATCTCAGGGTCGTTTTGATTTGCAATTCCCTGATGGCTAATGAGGTTGAGCATTTCTTTAAGTGTTTCTCTGCCATTCAATATTCCTCTACAGAGAATTCTCTGTTTAGCTCTGTACCCCATTTTTTAATTGGATTACTTGATTTGTTGCTGTTTAACTTCAGCAAATGGTGCTGGTCTAACTAGATGTCTACATATAGAAAAATGCAAATAGATCCATACTTATCACCCTGCACAAAACTAAAGTCCAAGTGGATCAAAGACCTTAATATAAAACCAGACACACTAAATCGCTTAGAAGTAAAAGTGGGGAAGAGCCTTGAACTCATTGGCACAGGATACAATTTCCTGAACAGAACACCAACAGCACAGGCTCTAAGACCAACAATCAACAAATGGGACCTCATAAAACTGAAAAGAACACTGTCATTAGAACAAAACCACTGTCTACATATTGGGAACAGATCTTCACCAACCCTATATCTGACAGAGGACTATTGTCAAGTATATATAAAGACCTCAAGAATTTAAACAGCAACAAATCAAGTAATCCAATTAAAAAAAGGGAGATGGTCTTAAGTCTACTTCCTCTCTCAGCACTGGGACCCAATCCAGCTTAGCACTGTCCAGGTTCTGCCTATGTGGCTCAGTGAGTTCATAAATACTTAGTCCTGTCCTGCTGTGTATGGAAGGCACTTTACTTGGTGTATTCCAGCCCTCTGGCTCTAACAATATTTCTGTGTTTTCTACAGAACTCCCTAAATGCTAAAAAAAAAAAAAAAAAGACATACCATTTAGGACTTTGTGTTTGTCTCATAGTCCCTCACACTCTGCATGTTGTCCCATTGTGAGGGTCCTGGTATTTGTTCCCATTTCCTGCAGAAGAAAGCCTCTCCGATGATGGCTGAGCACACCGATCTAAGGGTATTGAAGAACGTTGTTATGAGTCATTTTCTTGCTATGTTCCTTTAGCAGAACAGTAACATTTGGTTTTCTCCAGTTTGATGACCTATCTATCTGAGGTTTTGACCACCTGATTAGTGTGAAGCATGACATCAATCTCATGGAGTAGACCATAAATGCAACCAGAAAGTGTTTGCTTACTCCCACCTCTCTTTGCCACTGTTTCACCAGTGTATCTTGGAGGCAGAGCATAACTCTAGATCAAAGGGTTTGTAGCTGACTTGGTGTATTATTTTCTCCTCTGATATACCTTCTAGTTCCATGAACACTAGTCAGAGGGGTTAGAATTCTAGATAGGTACCAGCTCAACTTCTTAACATTCAATGAGTTATGTAAGTATTGTCTTTAGCAATAGGGCTTTTATTATGGGTTTGTGAAGGCTATTTGGTAATAGCCTACATTATTGGGGAAATTCCATGGGTTTGGCCAATGGCCCAGTTAGATGTAATCCAGCTCTGGCACTAGAGTGTTCATTTGGTGATTAGAAATGGTCTGGTTGCTGCTTGCTCTCCATTGCTATTTGGTGATTCAATTTTGTTTTTATCATATATCTATTTAGTTTAAGAAGCTTTGACTGTAGAGTGTTTCCATGGGATTCCACAAATGTATCTTCCTTTTAGCTATATTTCTCACTATTTTCTCCTTTACCCGGTATTTATTTCCCCTCCCTTGTTGGTTTACTTTCATGGGTGGCAGAGAAGAACAGAGGTGACTAGGAGCAAAGTCTGAGTCCCTTCCAGATGTGGTTCCTGGAGTGCTGGGTCTAAAGTGTTTGCTGATATTGGGGACAGAAAGGAAGGGGGACTGAGAGAAGAAACAGGAAATAGAAAAGCTGGGTCTTTCCAAAGGTCCAGCACAGTGTCCACAGAGTGTGAATAGTGGCTGGGCATGCCGCTGTAATAGTTATGATGCAGGGTTGGACGTGGAAGTTGAGAATTTAATGGAGAGTGAAAATTGCCTACCTCAGTCTCAGCTGGTGTTGCCGCTCTAAGGGCTACTTTCCAATGGCTGTGTAAGCAAAGTCTGGGTTTAGGAGGGAAGGAAATAAAATCTGCTTAAAGATTGCAACAGCAGTCCTTCCCCAACATCTCCAGGGTACTGGTGTGCATGGAGGCCACTTCCGCAATCGTGTGGACTGAGTCCTTGTAATAAATTGCATACAAAACAATCATATGTATGCATACACTGTTTATATATCTATTGTGTGAGAGAGTTTCCTTAGAGAGACACAACACACACAAACACACACACACACATACTCACTAACTCATACAACCGCAGCTAGGCAAATGACAGCAAACCATAGTACAGACATCACCAAATTTTAATTTGATGAAAAATTATGTTTTCTGGGGGGTGGGGGATAACTTACAGGAATATTGGCAAGGGATTATTACAGGAGCATAGATGATTCAAGGACAGTTGTATCAACACAGCCCACTTGAACATGGATAGCAGCTGGCAAAACCAAGAAACCTGACAATGTCCAGCCTTCAGGCAACTCAGCAGCTGAGAGTGTCCTTTCCAAGCGACTCAGTGAATCTTAGACTTTTCTTGGTAGCTCAGTTGCTCTTTTTATTCTAGAGAGTTCTGCTGTCCTCTGCTAAACACAGGATGCTTGGCCCTTTATACGTTAAGTCTTCAGAAGGTGTATTTTGTTGTTGTTTTTAATTAATTAGTTAATTAATTAATGTATTTATTTTTAATTCACAACTTCTTCACTTTGTATACTGATTTTAGCCCTCTTTCCCTCGTCTCCTTCCAGTCCCACCTTCCCTTCCTTTTCCTCCCCTCTCCCTCTCCCTTAGTGCACTGATAGCTGAGGTCCTCCTTCACTCTCTGACCCTAGTCTATCAGGTCCCATCAGGAGCACCTGGATTATCTTTCTCTGTGGGCTGGCTAGTCTTAAGAAGGTTTTATTACAAATAAGACTGCTACAAACATGTTTGAGCAATTGTCCTTATTGTGTACTTGAGCCTCTTTTAGGTATATGCCTAGGAGTGGGATAGCTGGATCTTGAGAAAGTGCTATTCCTAATTGCCTGAGAAAGCACCAGATTGCTTTCCAGAGTGGTTGTACCAGTTTACATTCCCACCAGCAGTGGAGGAGAGTTCCCTTTCTCCACAACCTCTCCAGCTTGTGTTGTCTCTTGAGTTTTTGATCTTAGCCATTCTGATGGGTGTAAGGTGAAATTTTAGGGTCGTTTTGACTTGCAATTCCCTGATGGCTAATGAAGTTGAGCATTTCTTTAAGTCCTTCTCTGCCATTTAATATTCCTCTATTGAGAATTCTCTGTTTAGCTCTGTATCCCATTTTTTAATTGGATTACTTGATTTTTTGCTGTTTAACTTCTTGAGTTCTTTATATACACTGGATATTAGTCCTCTGTCAGATATAGGGTTGGTGAAGATCCTTTCCCAATCTGTAGGCAGTTGTTTTGTTCTGAGGACAGTGTTCTTTGCTTTACAGAAGCTTTTCAATTTCAGTGAGGTCCCATTTATTGATTGTTACTCTTAGAGCCTGTGCTGTTGGTGTTCTGTACAGGAAGTTATTTCCTGTGCCAATGAGTTCAAGGCTTTTCCCCACTTTTTCTTCTAAGTGGTTTAGTGTGTCTGGTATTTTGTTGAGTTCTTTGATCCACTTGGACTTTAGTTTTGTGCATTTTTCTACATGTAGACATCCAGTTAGACCAGCAGTTCAATATCCAAGTGGGTTCCATTGTAATAGGAAGAGGGACTGTCTCTGACATGAACTGATTGGCCTGCTCTTTAATTACCTCCACCTGTGGGGGAAGCAGCATTACCAGGCCACAGAAGAAGACAATGCAGCCACTCCTGATGAGACCTAATTGACTAGGATCAGAAGGAAGGAAAAGAAACCTTCCTTATCAGTGGACTTGGGGAGGGGCAGGCATGCAGAGGGTTGAGGAAGAGAGAGATTGGGATGGGAGGAGGGAGGGAACCACAGGGGGGATACAAAGTGAATAAAGTGTTATTAATAAAGAATTAAAAAAATGTTTTAACCTTAACAAAATTGCTAGACAGTTGAGTCTTAGGACAAATTGAGAGGCTTTACTGATATAAAACATATTGTACTAGCGAAATTAGGCAAGAAAAATAAATAAAAGGCATAGACATATGAATAGAAGGCAAAACTATATTTGCAGGAAACATTATCTTCTATGCAGAGGATCCTAAGAGTCACTGGACACATTCAGAATAATAATTTCTTTAAGGTTGAGGAATACAAAACCAACACATAGAAATAGAACTTAATGTGTACTTTAAATGGAAATTTTAATTATTGAGAAAAAACATCAGTCTAAAACAGCATTAAAAATTTGAGCATTTAAACTTAAAATTTAGCCAAATATATGTCAGGCATTATTGAAAACAAGAAGAAAATTTAATGAAATAAATTTGTATGTAAATAAAGCAACACTTTATATTTATGGATGGGAAGACTTGTTAAAATGATGGTTTTCCCGCACTCATCTCAAGAGTTCATGAACTATCCCACAGTGTCACTATATTGCATGTAACCTTAATATCAATCTAAGTCTAGGGTTTTTCTAAAGTTTGCAATATTTTAAAAATATAAAGTAAATGTTTTTATTAGGTATGTAAATACTTAAAATTGCAGGTGTAGTTTGGGTAGATTGCTTATTGTTTATATTCAGCTAAACAGCACCATGTGGTTTCAAATCACATTAGTGTATGATTTATAGTCTTTGTTGTAGGATTTTTAAAAAATAAGGTTTTCCTCATGTTTATCATGCTTTCCAAAGTTGTAAAGAAAAAAAAAAAGCTAATTATAAAATCTATAACTGGCAGAAGTCTCTGGTTTTGAATTTACATAACGATTTTTGGGGTTGTTTCATCTAGCTCTAACTAAGTTAGTATTACTAACTTAATTAAGTTATCAAAAGTAGTTAATTTTGTACAAACATTAGGAAGTCTGAACATTAAGGTCGTATTTGTTTTAAGTCTTAATGCTGATAACTTATTATCTAGCATATAGAAAAAAATATCCGGGGGGGGGGGATTCTCTTCAGAAGTTGCATGATTCTTTCCCAGTCTGTAGGCTGTCATTTCGTTCCAACTACAGTGTCCTTTGCTTTATAGAAGCCTTTCTGTTTCATGAGGTCCCATTTATTGATTGTTGATCTTAGAGCCTGAGTTGTTGGTGTTTTGTTCAGAAAGTTGTCTCCTGTGCCAATGAGGTCAAGGCTCTTCCCCACTTTTTCTTGTAACAGGTTTTGTGTGTCTGGTTTTATGTTTTTAATCTACTTTATTTGACAGAGGGCTAATACCATAATTTATAGAGAACTTAAGAAGTTAAACACCAACAAACCAAGTAATCCAATTAAAAAATGGGATACAGAGTTAAACATAATTCTCAATAAAGAAATACTGAAATATTGCAGAGAAACACTTAAATAAATGTTCAATGTCTTTAGTCATTAGGGAAATGCAAATCAAAATGATCCTGAGATTTCACCTCACATCCATCAGACTGGCTAAGATAAAAATCTCAAGTGACAAGTACATGCTAGAGAGGATGTGGAGAAAGGGGAACCCTCCTCCACTGCTGGTAGGAATGTAAATTTGTACAATCAGTTTGAATATCAATTTGGCACTTTTTCAGACAATTAGCAATTGTGCTACCTCAAGATCCAGCTATACTACTTCTAAGCATATATCCAAAGTATGCTCAAGTATACAACAAGGACATTTGTTCAACCATGTTCTTAGCAGCTCTATTCATGATTGCCAGCATCTGGAAACAACCTAGATGCCACTCAAAGGAGGGATGGATAAAGAAATTGTTGTATATTTACTCAATGGAATACTACTCATAGATAAAAAAAATTAAATTTCCCAAATTGTGGGAAAGATCATCTTGAGTGAGGTAACCCAGAAGCAGAAAGACACACATGATATGTACTCACTCATAAGAGGTTATTAGAATAAAATATACAATAAATATACTAAAATCTATACTCCTAAGAAAGCTAAACAACAAGGAAGACCCTAGGGAAGATGCTCAATCCTCACTCGGAAAGACAAATGCGATGGACATCAGAAGCAGGAGAAGACTGTGAAAAGGACAGGAGCCAACCACAGAGGGCCTTTGAAAGACTCTACTGATCAAGGTATTGAAGCAGAGCTGAGACTCATAGTCAAATTTTGGGCAGAGAGCAGGGGATTTAATAAAAGAAGGGGAAGATAGAAAGACCTGGAGGAAACAGGAGCTCCAAAGAGGACCAACAGAGCCTAAAAACAAACACACAAAAAACAACTGGGCCCAGGGGTTCCTGCAGAGACTGATACATCAACCAAGGACCATGCATGGACAGGATCTTAAACTCCTGCTCAGATGTAGCCCATAGACTCATTCTCCAATTGGGTTGCCTAGCAAAAGGAGCAGGGGTATCTCTGGTATGAACTCAGTGGCTGGCTCTCTGATGACCTCCCCCTGGTGGTGCAGCCTTGCCAGGCCACAGAGCAAGACAATGCAGCCAGTCCTTATGAGACTTGATAGGCTAGGGTCAGATAGAAAGGGAGGAGGTTCTCCCCTATCAGTGGACTAACGGAGGGGCCAAAGGGGAGAAGAAGGAGGAAGGGTAGGATTGGGAGGGAATGAGAGAGGGGGATACAGTTGGAGTACAAAGTGAATCAATTGTAATAGATAATGAATTTAAAAAGAAAGAAAAATAAAAGAAGTTACATGATACTAAGCACAAATATAGTTTTCCCTCTGTAAATTACTAATATTCCCCAAATCATAGGAGCAGCCTATGACTAGTGTGTTCTCTGTCAGAGTAGTTTTGGGGGTACATTGTCTTCTATGATACTGTCTTTTTAAAATATTTATTTTCTTTATATTTGTGGTCCAAATACTTTGAAGTTCAGAATATTAATCAAAATAATCTTATTTTATATGGTTTAGATTAATCCATTTTATGGACATACAGTGGTTAAAAAAATCATGGTTTGGGGAATGGATTTATTTGGTGGATTTTGCAAATGAAACAAGCAGTTCTAAATGGCTGTGTGACCCTTGAGTTTTGAATCAAATCTCTCCTCACATTCTATTCAGCCAGCTTTGTTTTTCTACTATTCTTAATAACTTCTTTCCATTCCCTAATCATAAAATAATGTACTTTATCATCCATATCACAATATTAAATCCCTTTAAATTGCACTCATCTTTATGGAGTATCATATAGCTGATATTCCCAGTGGAGGTTTTTTTTTTTAATATTGCAATATTTTTACCATGAACAGTAGAAAAATTAATTTATCGAATAGCCTGAAATTCATACAGGCCCCACATAATCACTTCTCAGTTAATAACAGACCACATGGGGCAGAGGTCCCATGCGAACAGTGTGCTTTAGTAAGCTGCTGTGATATTCTAAACGACAAAAGCACCCATACTGTGCTTTTAGCATACATTCCCATCATTATGTAGGATGTGAATATCATACTTTGCTTCAATGCCTGTCACAAGGCTCTAAGCATCAGACACATACAGCTGGAATGCTACATTTTCAAGTTCACCAAATTCAAAAACGCAGTCCTTAGAAGTTGGTCACTTATTTTAAGTTACAATATATCTCATTTGCAAGTGAACCACAGTGATACATAATACAGCACCTGTGTTTGAAGTATATTTGCAGAGGGAGGTTGAAAACTGTGAAACTGGGAAGTAGCACATCAAGAGCAACTGGTCTTTGAGAAGAGCAAAAATGTTTCTGTGCCGTGTATTTCCAACCATTTATGCTACCATTTGTTCTAACTTGACTGGTTTTCTTTGTGGAAAGGAAGAAAAAGAAAGGTTTGTTTTGGAAATATTCCAGGACTGTGCACAGATTTTATTTCAAGAGTTTCTACTTTGTTCAGGTGTTTTGCATTCTTTTGAAGTCTTTTGTCAGCCAAAACCGCTCAGTACTATTGACTCTTGCCAATGAAGAGATACTTTTATCCATGGAGCAGCACTGTCATAGATGCAAATACACATAGATGCTTAAAAACTAAATATCAAATCTAGATAATGAGCCGAGGAGTGTAGAAAGATGGCAGGTAAATTAGGGACTAGGGGCTGATTGTAACAGACAAACTCCGAGCCTTCTCTCACAGTGTTTTTTAGGGAGGATTGCTTTGGCAATTTCCCCTCCATCAGAAAGCCCCTAGGAAATCACTCCAGCACCAGTGTGTGGAGAATGGGAAAAGAAGTTAACACACTACGCTTATTGTGCTCCAGGCTGAGTGTTCTCACTTCACTCATATACATCATTTCAGCATTTCAACACCATCTCCATTGCTTTTCACAAGTGAGAGAAATACAGAATTCCACCCTGAGACCACACATCCATGACATTTTCTCTAGAAAGTCATTACCAATGCACTTTAGATCTTACAGTTATCGCAACAGGATTGCAGCATAGAAAAAAAAAAAAAAGGCTAATGCTGGATTAAGTTCATCACATTCAGTGAAATATGTGTTAAAACTTAGCACAAGAGTAACAGGATTCATCTGCATAGTTACATATGGAATCCAAGCAAGAGTTCTATTTCCCTTCCTCGCATGTCACATCTGCTGAAGCACATCTGACAGGCTTAAAATTAAAATTATGCTATGGTATAATTCACAGCAAATTGCCTCAAATTTACAATGTATTTCTTTACTTCCTTTGAAAGGATTGAGGGAAACAATATAGCCAGGAGCAGTGGTGCATACCTGTAATTCCAGGACTCAGGGAGGCAGAAGTGGGCTGATCTCTCTGAGTTCAAGGGCAGCCTGATCTACAAAGCCAGTCTAGGACAGCCCAGGCTAGACAGGAAAACCCTTTCTTAAGAAAGGGAGACACAGAGAGTGAGCGAGTGCCTCTCTCTCTACATATACTATATATATTATATATATACATTATAATGACATTATTAGTACATTATATTAGTATAATGACATTTTAAGGAATAAGCTGATGAAATAAAAAAGTTTTTTTTTTACTCATATCTAGCTTCTTGTCAAAATAAATTTCTTGTAGTTGTTTACAGGAGCTTTGTGAAGAATCTCTAATAGAAACATATACTCACAGGAGCTTTATCACCTAAAACTTGCTGAAGCAAAATTTAGTAATGAACCTGTGAACACTGTCATTTTTCTTACTTTCTAAAACTTCTGGCTTTCCCTTTCTTCCACAAATAGGAGCCATTTCAGTTTGGAGGAAATAAAAAACACAGCACTTGGACAAAAAGTACTTTAGGCTTTGGAAACATTATAACTACATTAATTTTCTTAATTAATTCATTTTTTCTTCTTTTAAAAATTAATTTATATTTTGTTGATTACAGTTTATTCACTTTGTATCCCAGCTATAGCCCCCTCCTGAATCTGCTCCCAATCCCACCCTTCCTCCCTCATCTCCTCCCATGCTCCTCCCAAAGTCCACTAGTAGGGGAGGTCCATCACACATTCCCTCTGACCCTACCATATCAGGTCTCATCATGTCTGGCTGCATTGTCTTCCTCTGTGGCCTGATAAGGCTGATTCCCCCGTCAGGAGTAGGTGATCAAAGAACCAGCCACTGAATTAATGTCATAGACAACCCCTGTTCCCCTTACGAGGATATCCACTTGGACACTGATCTGCCATGGGCTACATCTGTGCAGGGGTCTAGGTTATCTTCATGCACGGTCCTTGGTTGAAGCATCAAGCTCAAAAAAGACCCCTGGGCCCAAATTTCTTGGTGCATTTGCTCTCCTTGTGGAGCTCCTGTCCCCTCCAGGTCTTTATATCTTCCCCTTTCTTCCATAAGTTTCCCTGCACTCTGTCCAAAGTTTGGCTCTCTGCTTTGATACCTTGCTGGTTAGTCTTTCAGAGCTCCTCTGTGGTAGGCTCCTGTCGTGTTCCCTGTTTTCTCCCTCTTCCTATGTCTGTCCTGTTTTCCTTTTTGAGTGAGGGTTGATCATCTTACCAAGGGTCATCCTTCTTGCTTAGTTTTTTTAGGTGTACGGATTTTAGTATGTTTATCCTATATTATATTTCTAATATCCACTTATAAGTGAGTATATACCATCTGTGTATTCCTGTTTCTGAGGTACCTCAGGATTGTCTTTTCTAGTAATTAAAACTTTATCTATCTTCTTTAGTTGTACTGATTTTAGTAGGTTTATCCTATCTTATAGGTCTAGTACCCACTTATATATACCATGTGTTTCTTTCTGCTCCTGGGATACCTCACTCAGAATGATCTTTTCTAGATCCCACCATTTCCCGCCAAGTTTCATGATTTTCTTGTTTTTAATTGCTGAGTAGTATGTAGTATTCCATTGTGTAAAAGTACCATAATTTCTGTATCCATTCCTCCATTGATGGACATCTGGGTTGTTTCCAGGTTCTGGCTATTACAAATAAAGCTGCTACAAATATGGTTAAGCAAATGTCCTTGAGCATCTTTTGAATATATGCCTAGGAGTGGTATAGCTCCGGGGTAAGATGATCAATCCTCACTTAGAAAGACAAATGGGATGGACATTGGAAGAAGGAGAAAACAACAGGACAGTAGCCTACCACAGAGGGCCTCTGAAAGACTTTACCTAGCAGGAGATCCTGAGACTCATAAACAAACCTTCAGCAGAGTACAGGGAATCATATGAAAGAAAGGGGAGTTAGTATGACGTGCAGAGGACAGGAGCTCCACAAGGACCAAATATATTAGAGCACAGGGGTTTTTTATGAGACTGTTTTTCCAACCAAGGTCCATGTATGGATCTAACCTAGAACCTCTGCTCGGATGTAGCCCATGGTAGCTCAGTATCCAAAAGTGTTTCCTCGTAAGGGGAACAAGGACTATTTCTGACATGTACTCAATGGCTGGCTCTTTGACCTCCTCCCCACCCCCGAGGGATGAACAGCCTTGCTAGGCCACAGAGGAGGACATTGTAGCCAGTCCTGAAGATACCAGATAATCTAGGGTCAGATGAAAGGGGAAGAGGACCTCCCCTATCAAGGAAGTTGGAAAGGAACAGGGAGGAGATGAGTGGGATTGGGAGGAAATGAGAGAGAGGGCTAAGGCTGGGTTACAAAGTAAATAACCTGTGATTAATATAAAAAAATTATTTTAAAAAACTATTTATTTTTTGTTTGGGAAATTTCAATTTTACACATACACAAACCCATATAACCAAATCAAAATAAACGAGGGAATCTGTTCATGTTATCTAACTCAAGACGAAATTTTCCTCTCTGCCTCAGAGGTCTTTCTGTGTCTGTGAAATATAGTGTATAGAAAGTAAAAGAGTAATTTATTTACTCAATAATTTTATTTCAGTTTTGAAGAAGTATAAATGGAAATCAAGAATTTGCGTGATTTTATCTTATTTCAGATCAATATTTCTTATAGTAGTAAAACTCTGGTTTATTGTTTTTGAGGATATATTGTATATAGTTCAACTGGAATTCTATTTGTAGTGGTCAGTTCCACTTAGAAGACACATTATTAATTATTGAGCCTGGTTTCTTTGACTCCATTTCATACAAGGACTCAAAAGAGATGACCAATAGAAATCTGCCAAGTTTTGATGTATAGATTTCTCAAATTTTATTGTCCAGAGCTATATAGCATTATTGATTTACAAATTTAGTTTCTTGAGGAAAAAATAGAGAGAATTTTGCTCTGGGAATTTGGATCACATTCACATTTTTGCCAACACCTCTGAGATCCATCATGCCTACTAAATCAATACACACACACACACACACACACACACACACACACAAACTTTTCTTTTAAACTGTTAAGTCTTATTTGTGATGCCCATATACTGATGAGGAGTTTGAGGCCTTTGACTTCAGTATGGCCAAAATACCAGGGGTCTGATTAATTATTTTCTTTTATAGTATTGCAAAAACATAACTAATCTCTTATTTGATATTTATATATATGTAATGTGTCTTTTTCAGATTCTTAGAATAATTTTGATAGTTTATTCATACAACTATATAGGGAGCCTCAGTCAGAATTTGCAGTACATCAAGGGACTTCACAATTGATGGATTTATATCTGTAGACAGTTTATATTAGTTACATTTCCAATAAATGTGATGATGTAATAAAGTCCTTGGTTTAGGCTCCAGAGTAAGTAGATATTTCTTAATTTTTTTTTGCAGTAATGGCAAAACAGAACACATTGGTGATTAAACCCAGATACATATATGTAATGGTTGATGATGGTTTCCTGAACCTTTCTGACATAAAAATGATATGAACATTGTTAAGAATTCTCTGTACCCCAGTGTATGATTCTGTGAATACCTGAAGAGACTTATTACAGAGGAATATTGATGCTTGGATACAGATATTTTCTGAAAAAAAAAAAAAAAAGCAGAAGAAACATGTTCAAAACCACCTAAAAGTAGATGTTATCTTTACAGAATGCTGCATTCAGATGTCTGATATTTCCATTCTTTTCAACAGACTTCAAAGGTATAATGAAAATAATTAGTTGAATTAAAAAAGAGTCATGAAACCACAAAATAGAATTCACACCAGATTATTTTTGAATAATGAAATGATTAAACAATTGCTTTTAACTATAGACATTTATTTTGTATCTTTCTTAAATATATGTGTTTTCTGTTTTAAAATTTTAAATTACTATTGCTATTCCAACATTTTACAAAATAAAGCCAAAATGTAAGCACAAATCACATATATTATAATTGATTTTACTTCAAACCTTGTAAAAGGACTTTTGCTTTCAGAAGAAAATCACATGAAAGAAACAGGTGTCACACACAAAAGTCATGTAATGCAACTCTGTCTCATTTTTATCTGCATAAAATTGTAGAAAATGTGTGGATTGAATCAATAGGCCAGGAAATTGGCTGAGAAATTAACAGTTGCTAGGGATGTGTGCATGAGGAGCAGCTTAGGAGGCCTTGTAATCAGTGTTACTGTTTTTTTAGAAGATGAAATAGTCTTACAATCATTGGCTAGTAATTATTAGCTTCCTATAAACTCTTACCTCCTGTTGTTCAAAATAAGAAGCTACACCTCTGGAAGTCATGTTTAAATACGTCTTAAAATTGTTTTGCATGCTGCTTATCCTGCCTCCAGAGTGGATCATTTAGGAGATTTATGAAACATAATATAGTGCATTTGATCATATCTCACTTTATGCCTAAATCTTAGGAAAAGAAACCTGCAGGGTCAGAGCACCAGGGGCAGGTGGGGTGGAACAGTGCAAGAACTGGGAGGACAGCCCGATTAAGGAAGACAGGCCTGGCAGAAAAGCATTACACAGAAAACTTCTCTGTTTCCAAGAGGCAAGAGGCATGTGCAGTCTAGCTTGGCTAGAAAGACTTGTTAAGTTAGTTGAGATGTGAGAGAGTGACAGCCCAGTGACCATCAACTCTTGAAGACATACAAATAATAGGAGACTTGACTTATGGGATGCCACCACTTAAGGCCTCAGTGTAATGGGAAACTCTGAGAAGGGAGGGGAACACCAGGACTGCTATCAGCTCCCATTATGTTTTAAAACTCATTGCCTGGAGTTGAGTATTTAAGTTAGGGAGCATGTCAAGCTGGATGAAACTCCATTTCAGAGCTGTGGGTGTAGTAGTAAAATGGGCAAAGGAAGTTCGCAAATGCAAAAGACAGAGAGTTTTTCTATAACTAAGACTCTGTTCCATGTTGAATAATGGGGTTTGAGCAAGGCAGCTCAGAGCCAAAAGCTGCTGTGTACGAGACTGCTAATGCACTCATTGCTTTTATTGTAATATTTATTTATTTATTATTAATTACAATTTCTTCACTTTCTGTCCCACCTGTAGCCTCCCTCCCTCGTACCCTTCCAATCACACCCTCCCTTTCTCTTCTCCACCCATGCCTCTCCCCCAGTCCACTGATTGGGAGGTCCACCTCCTCTTCCATCTGATCCTAGTCTGTCAGGTCTCATCAGGAGTGGCTGCATTGTCTTCCTCTTACAGGACAACGGCAGGTGAAATGTTTATTTCATGAAAATAATTACTTTTAGTTGAGGGAAGCCAGGAAAATATGGACACTATAGTGTGAACAGAAATATGTGTGAGTAACAGCAGTGGCATCATATTGTTCTGTCACTGAATTAAACATAAAGATTTATAGTGGTGGGGAAGTATAGATAGTTGAGTTCTACTTTCTCAGTTTCATTCTTGCTCAAAATTGCAAAGTCAAAACTCTACATTTTTTGCCAGCAAGAAATTATGTATGTATAATTACAAATATACTTATTGAATGTAACTAATAATTGTTGCTTAGGCATGTTTCAAAATTTTTACATATGCCTCTTTATAGTTGTAAACTCAGGCGAAACTTTGAACAAAAATCATATCAAGTTTATAGCAAGCCCATATGTCGGGTTTCTCAAGTTAGTGTACAGTTTAAAATGGATTACAGTCTACCACTTTACTGTGTAATGTTCCCTTCAAGGAAAGAGGAGCAGAGAGGTCTTGTGAGACCTGAGAGGGAATGTCTAGGAAAGATGAAATTTCAAAACTGTGGAGGGACCTTTTCTCCAAGTCACTGGAAGCAATAACCAATTAAACAAGTTGACCATGGAAGCTACAGAGACAAGAATGTTGGATCTCCCTCCAAGTGCTGCTGAGAAAAAGAGTTGGCAAAGAATAACAGATTCCAATAACACACAACCCAATACATAAAATTGGTTTTACAGCAGGCACCAATTATGACTAGTTAATGTTTGACGGAGACAAAGGTCAATGTGACAGCTGCTCTTCAATTGCTTATAAGTATATCAAGGTTACTTTCAGTTGTTTCTAATAGAATCGCAAGGGTTCCGATTTTAACAACAAATGGCTTCCTTCAGATTTTACTTAGTAAATATATGCGAATTCTGAAATAGTCTAAACAAACAATGAAATATGGAAATGATCATGAATTAAAAGGTTAAGCATTATGTTTGTGTGTGTCTGTATATATTCATATATAAAACATATACACATTTCTGTGGTAGTTTGAATAACAATATCCCCCATAAGCTTATGCATTTTTTCTGGAAACTCATTATTATTATTATTATTTATTAATTAATTGCAATTTATTCACTTTGTATCTCCCCTGTAGCTCCCTTCCTCATCCCCTCCCAGTTTCACCCTCCCGCTGTCCATGCCTCTCCCCCATACCCCTCCCTCAGTCCACTGATAAGGGAGGTCTTCCTCCCCTTCCTTCTGATTCTAGTCTATCAGGTCTCATGAGGACTATCTGCATTGTCTTCCTCTGTGTCCTGATACGGGTGCTCCCAACTCAGGAGGAGGTGATCAAAGAGCCAGCCACTGAGTTCATGTCAGAGACAGTCCCTGTCCCCATTATTATGGAGGCCATTTGGATACTGAACTGTCATAGGCTACCTGTGTGCAGGGGTTCCAGGCCATCTCCATGAGTGGTCCTTGGCTGGAGTATCAGTTTCAGAAAAGACAACTCTGGGCAGAATTTTTTGGTTTTGTTTCTCTCCTTGTGGAGGTCCTGTCATCTCCAGGTCTTACTATTTCCCGCTAATTTCATAATATTCCCTGCACTCTACCCAAAGATTGGTCATAAGTCTCAGTATCTGATTTGATACTCTGCAGGATAGAGCCTTTCAGAGGCCCTCTGTGGCATGCTCCTGTCCTGTTCCCTGTCTTCTCCTTCCTTTGTTGTCCATCCTCTTTGCCTTTCTGAATGGGAATTGAGCATTTTTGTCAGAGTCCTCCTTCTTGATTAGTTTCTTTAGTGTACAGATTTTAGTAGGTTTATCCTATATTGTACATCTAATATCCACTTATGAGCGAGTATATACCCTGTGTGTCTTCCTGCTTCTGGGATACCTCACTCAGGATGGCCTTTTCCAGCTCCCAACATTTACCTGCAAATTTCATGATTTCCTTGTTTTTTTTTTTAATCTTTTTAAATTATTTATTTCTCTCTCTCTCTTTCTCTCTCTATTTATTTATTTTTATTTTTTTTGTTTTTTTCTTTATTAATTACACTTTACTCAATTTGTACTCCCCTGTGGTTCCCTCCCTCCTCCCATCCCAATCCCTCCCTTTCTCCACCCTCTGCCTGCATGCCCCTCTCCAAGTCCACCGATAGGGTAAGACTTCTTTTCCTTCCTTCTGATCCTAGTCAATTAGGTCTCATTAGAAGTGGCTGCATTGTCTTCTTCTGTGGCCTGGTAATGCTGCTTTCCCTCAGGGGGAAGAAATTAAAGAGCAGACCAATCAGTTCATGTCAGAAACAGTCCCTGTTCCTATTCCAATGCAACCCATTTGGATACTGAACTGCCATGGGCTACATCTGTGCAGGGGTCTTAGGTTATCTCCATGCATAGTCTTTGGTTGGAATATCAGTCTCAGGAAAGACCCCTGTGCTCAGATTTTTTTTGGTTCTGTTGCTTTCTTTATGGAGTTCCTGTCCTCTCCAGATCTTATTATTTCCCACTTCTTTCCTAAGATTCCCTGCACTCTGCCCAAAGGTTGCCCATAAGTCTCAGTATCTACATTGATAATCTGCAGGGCAGAGATTTTCAGAGGTCCTCTGTGTCAGGCTCCTGACTTGTTCCCTCTTTTCTCCTTCTTCTGATGACCATCCTCTTTGCCTTTCTGGATAGGAATTGAGCATTTTAGCAAGAGTCCTCCCTCTTGATTTGTTTCTTTAGGTGTACAGATTTTAGTAGGTTTACCCTACATTATATGTCTATATGAGTGAGTATATACTGTGTGCATCTTTCTGCTTCTGGGATAGCTCACTCAGGATGATCTTTTCCAGATCCCATCATTTGCCTGCAAATTTCATGATTTCCTTGTTTTTTATTGCTGAGTAGTATTCCATTGTGTAGATATACCACAATTTGTGCATCCATTCCTCCACTGAGGGGCATCTGGGCTGTTTCCAGCTTCTGTCTATTACAAATAATGCTGCTACAAACATGGTTGAGCAAATGTCCTTATTGTGTACTTGAGAATCTTTTGGATATATGCCTAGGAGTGGTATAGCTGGATCTTGAGGAAGTGCTATTCCTAGTTGTCTGAGGAAGCACCAGATAGCTTTCCAGAGTGGTTGTACAAGTTTACATTCCCACCAGCAGTGGAGGAGGGTTCCCCTTTCTCCACAACCTGTCCAGCATATGTTGTCTCTTGAGTTTTTGGTCTTAGCCATTCTGATGGGTGTAAGGTGAAATTTTAGGGTCGTTTTGATTTGCAATTCCCTGATGGCTAATGAGGTTGAACATTTCTTTAAGTGTTTCTCTGCCATTCAATATTCCTCTGCGGAGAATTCTCTGTTTAGTTCTGTACCCCATTTTTCAGTTGGATTACTTATTTTTCTGCTTTTTAACTTCTTTAGTTCTTTATGTATACTGGATATTAGCCCTCTGTCAGATATAGGATTGGTGAAGATCTTTTTTTTAATCCTGAATAATATTTCATTGTGTAGATGTACCACAGTTTCTGTATCCATTCCTCAGTTGAGGGGCATCTGGGTTGTTTTTAGCTTCTGACTATTACAAATAAATCTGCTACAAACATGGTGGAGCAAATGTCCTTGTTGAATACTTGAGCATCTTTTGGATATATGCCTAGGAGTGGTATAGTGGATCTTGAGGAAGTGCTATTCAAGCAAACACACCCAAGAGGTGTAGGCATCTGGAAATAATCAAATTCAGGGCTGATATCAATAAATTAGAAACAAATAAAATAATTCAAAGAATCAATGAAACCAAGGCATTTAAATGCTTGTTTATTAGGGAGTAGAACTGTTTGAAAGAATTAGGATTAAAAGGTTTGGCTTTCTTGAAGTAGGTGTGGTCTTGTTAGAGGACATATGTTACTGGGTGTGGGCTTTGGGATCTCCAAGGCCCAGTCAGGGGAGTTTTGCTCTTTCTGCTGGTCATGTTTCTTGCTGGTCATGTTGTAGCTCTCAGCTTCCTCTCTAGCACCACGCTAGCTCCCTTCCCCCATGCCCTCTACCTTGATGATAATAAATTTTGTTGCTGAAACTGTAAGCGAGTCCCCATGAAATACTTTTAAAGAGTTGCCTTGATCATAGTATCTCTTTATAGCAATAGAATAGTGGCTGAGACATTCCTAAAACTTGCAGACTAAGAAAAGAGAATTGACTCTGTTCCGGGATCAGCTGTGGACTGCAAGCTGAAATCTGGACTTCCTGGAAACTGACATGATGGCTCCCTGCCTCTTCGGGTGGATCAATGAAGCAGATGCTTGGGACTTTCCCATTGCCCAGCCTTTGACTGGCATTTCAGCCTCCCTAGCCCCTGATGCCTGTGGTCCAACGGTCAGCATCGAAGAAGCTCCAGAAGAAGGATCTACGCCCAAATTCCCCCTAGCAGGCTGAAATGCTAAGTCAAAAGGGGCTCCCTGGTATTAACTATTATCTTGGGCATCTGCTTAGCTGAAATGAAAACTAATATTGCAGCAACTGGGCTAAAAGCCTAGAGAGACCCTATAAAAGAGGATAATAGTTCTCCTTGGCTTACTACCCCTATATCCACCCTGAAGGGACCCCAGATCCCATTATAAAAACATAAATCTATAAGATACAAGGGGTCATATCTGGAAGACCCAAGATTGGGTCTTCAAATAATCATGGGAAAGGGGGAAATGAGAGACCAAAGACAAAATAGCAGTGATTGTTAAGACGGTAAAGTAGGGGTAGAGTAGGTGCGGTATAGTAGTAAATTCCCTGAGGGGAGAGCTACCTCGCTGCGTTCTTTCCCCACCCACTAGAGATACAGTTGCTAGGAAACTGGACCCTCCCCTTAGGGAGAGACACCTGGTCATGATCAATAGTCTGGGAACCTTCCTATAGCCAATCGATTCAAAATGTAACACCTAGACCAATAGATGCTTGCCAGGCAGGAATCGCTCCTGCCTTGGGCATGCTGGGATGGACCAGAAACTTTAAATCACCCAACTAACCTGGGGCGGCGTGCTCAGCTCCCACCGCTTCGGCGGTGGGGCTGTGTAGGCCCAAGCTGCAGCTTGTAATTTACAATAAAAAGACCCTCACATGTTTTGCAAAAAATAAAAAATAAAAAAAATAAAGAAAAGAAAAAGAAAAGAGAATTATATATAAATAAATTTCTGAATAAATAGGTACACACTAAACTCTTACTAAATGATTTTTCTTTCTTTATATATGTAACTTGGCCTGGCATCAGTGTTAACTTGGCCTAGAACAGTGGTTCTCAACATGTAGGTCATGACTCCTTTTGCAAACTTCAATCTCCATAAGTATTTGCATGATGTTTCATAACAGTAGCAAAATTATAAAGTAGCAAGAAAAATTAATTTCTGGTTGAGAGTCACCACAACATGAGAAACTATAATAAGGATAGGAGCATTACCGAAGGTTGAGAAACACTGGTCTAGAATGTTTTGTCAACAATAACAACAACAACAACAACAAAAAGTAGCTTTCCAAATTTTACTACTTGAAGTCTCCTCAGACAAATACTGTTAATGACAGAGAAAACGACAATGACCTGCATGACTGTGTTCATTTTTTTTCCCAAACAACATCAATGCACTGTTTGTTGCACACACCATCTAAACTAATGGTAGGTACATCCTCTGGATATATTTAACCCAGACGTCTATTTTTCAAGTCAGCAGGAGTAAAAGAAATAATGTTTTCAAGAATAATAGTGATATTTAATTTGCAATAAAATATGTAGCCAACCTCACACTCTACTCAGTGAATATAAAACAATCAATCAGAACTCTATGTTTTATTTTTATAACAAGCTTCTCTAACCACTGTAAAATAAAACATCTTACTTTGTTTATGTTGACTTACTGATGCGGCATAAATCTGCCAATGCTTCTGTGCTGGGGCAAAGCCACTGGCAGGGGGTTAAAGAAGATATGTCTTACCATTTATCATTATCACCTTGGGTGAGGAGTGCCTTGGAAGAATTCAGATGGAATAATCAAATAAATACTCAAAAGTTTTATATATATATACATATATATATATATGTATATATATATATATATATATATATATATATATATTGTGCACAATCTCTATGTAGTTTATATTATCCAAAAGCCAAGATGTACAAGGACAGTGAATTATAATGTTTGGCTCAAATTCCTGTTGTTCTAAGTATTAAGATGCTATTCACCAACACAAACTTCATTCTCCTTTTGGAAATGAAGATGATACACAACAGCACAGAGAATATAGAGCCAAGGATAGAGACACCTTTGTCTGACTTAAGAATGGCAGTAGAGACAGCAGCTACTGTTTATAATAACAGTAATAACTATATTTTCTCCCTTCAAAGCTGATATTCCTGGGCTGCAATTCCATTTAATACTTATTTTTACGTTTTAACAAAATTTAGGAGACAACAGGATGAGTCAATGTTGCTCTTGTGTAGATCTTATATTGATTTCATTATATGAAGAAATCTGTTAATTCTTGCTCAAAGTCCAACAGAATATAATCAACATTTGGGCATTAAGTCTCAGTTTAACTTTGTGTTCATATGTTTGACCAAAAGTAAAATTTTTCCAAAATTATCTAAAGAACAAAGAATCATTTCAAACTCAGTGTAGTTTCTGTTCTTGTCCTGAAGCGCCAACAACCAAGGGAGTGGTCTACGCTGGAGTGTGCGTCCATATATGCTGCAAGTGGGAAGATCGGATTGCACCTACATGTCAGATATTTCAAAGAATCCAAACTCAGATATCACAATAACACAGTAGTGGACACATGAGTATATAACCGCAATTTTAAAAGTTTTTGGTGAAGTTCAAGGGAAAATATGCTACTAATGCTGACCACCTTTATGTTCACTGTGGGTGAAGGAGGCATCTCTCTATGTGATAGCCCCTGAGGAAGGGAGATTACAGAATGAGAGCAAATGCTGCAGCATAATTTATAACTAAGGTACTGCATGATATTTGAGAAGTATACAAAGCAGCATTTTATGTTAGGAAATATAGGTTACATTGCACATTACTGAAGCGCTTTGAAAAAACAACAAATATCTCTAATTTCAAGTTCTTACAGATTTAAAGATAGGTGATGACTTTCATATTTCCTTCAAATTCTCTAAAGTTTACTCAGTCCCATTTATACCATTGTTTTCTAAGAAATAAAAACATTTCAGTTTTCTATCGTTAAGCATAATTTCTTTCTATGCAATAATGATCTTATTTCCATATAAAGAAAAAAAAAAGCCAGTCTCAAAGTTGAAATGGAAGTATGTCATTTAGTGTCTGTCCAGCCATCATGGGAGGAAGGTGTTCTCAGTTGTTATGTTTCTCTCAAAATGTCAGTGAAGAAAGACAACCGTGATTAGCATTTATAGCCTCTATCTGAAGTCTGAGTGTTCAGTTGCCCAGCTCACTTAGCACTGCTGTTGTGAAAAGAAATAACTTCCTGACTCGGCTTGCAGAGGAAAGGGTCTCATTATCAGGCTGTTCATTAATTTTTTAGTGAGGATTTGGAGGAAATTGTGTGCTTATCTTGAGTCTATACATGTGCAGTAAAAGTGCTTTTGGAACTTTAGTCTTCCACTGTTGTCTGTGAGGATAAAGGTAGCTCCCAAGTGATTTACTGTCTGCTGAGTACAGATTCTGAATCTTTGTATTTTGTTAAAGGAATGCCATGAAAAATGGGTCTTTGCTAGCCTTTCTTCCTAGCCTATTTTCCCTTCACTTCACCTTGGCAGAGATTGCTCTGCAAGCATGAAGAGGAATCGGGTGTATCAACTGTAGTGGTGTTATCTGAGTGGGATCAGCTGTGCACGCCCTCCCTTCCACAGAGAAAAGCAGACAGCTCTCACTCACAGACACCCGAGAATTTTGCATGAATCTGGAAGCCTCTATTCTTCTCCAGTTATATGAGATTTTTGATGGCTATCATTATCAATTTTGGATATTGAAAAACAAAACAGAAATATATATATATTTTACTGCAAAGATCTGTGAATTTAAAAAGTGAAAATAGCAAATATATTATTTTGAAGATATTTCAAACTAACTTAACATAATCCAAAACAATGACATCAAAGATTTTTTGAATGCCAAGTTAAATATTTTGATAAATAATACTTCACCTTAGGAAAAACATTATTAGAACGAGGTCCTTCCTTGGTAAGTTGTTAAAATGTGCTGAAGCCCTCAGACATCTCGCAGTTATTAGCATTCTTCATCAGTTCAGTGATGCTCTCCTGGAATTTTCATTGTATTTGCTTCTTTTCTTTTTTTCCAACCAAACTCACTCCTTTGTACTATTTGATGCTTTCTAATCTTATGAATTCATGGTGCTCTAAAGAGGGGTGCAGGTAACACAGACAATTGTCTGGTAACACAGACAACTGAAGCAACTCACGACATCTCCACTGCATTCCTCTGATCCTGTGATCTTTTATCTTAACACCATCAAGTAAGTAGTTATAATAGCAGTAAAAATAGCTGCCATTTGTTGAACATTTACTGGGTGTAACATAGGAACCAGGAGCCTTACATCCCTGCTGGACTGGTGTTCAGGGCCCTAAGTATTGTTTTCAACAGCAATCATTTTCTATGGTAAGGAGGTGTACAGTGAAGGTGCAGTAAAGTCTTGATGTGAAGCAAAGGTTCATCAAGTGTCGATTATTTTAGGAAGCATAGAGGAAGATTGTACTGTGTGTACTCATACATTTGTTATTGTGGTCATAAGTGGAAAAGGCAAAATGGAGGAGAACAGTAGTGATTAATACTAGATTACAGAGAAAAAGTAAAAGAGGGAAACAAAATAGAAGGCAAAAATATAGGTACAAAAAATTAGAGATGAAAATAAATGTACATATTATATAACTATATAAAGAAGCACATTTCCAGCTCTCATAAAACTGAGACAGAGAGATACTAGAAGCCAAGCCAGCCTGTTCCTTGAGAGAAGATGCCAAGTGTCTGTCATATTCAGGGGCATTCCTGAGGACTCCAGCTGCCATTGCTGGCTCTGTCCCATTGCGCACTTCCCATGTACGCAAGCTCTGCTGTGTTCCTTGCCTCTCAGTGGGGTTCTACCTTACTGGTCTTTGGAGCACTGGTTACACACTGTCCATAGTCTAGCATTTTCTGTTGGCCAACTTTCAGGCAGTTTCCTGAAGTAGAATAAGATAGAAAAGACCAATTAGAAGATACTGATGTCTTAGCTATTTACTTTAAGCACTGCTTGTACTGCCTACGTGCTGAGCATGATTTCACTTAGTACGTGGAACACAACCGCATGGAGGAATAGCTGAAACAAGGGTTTGTTGCCCTTAGCAACCTGCCAATGGATGCCACCTTTACTTTTGTACAGTCTTGCTTAAATATTTTCATCTCACCTAAAGCCTTTAGTGTATAAAAGAATATAAACCAGACCAAGGACAGGAGGCTTTCAGGAGCTATCAGTCTACTGGTGACATCTGTCTGCTCTTTCATTGGTACTGCAGGGCTTACTTCAGGAGGAGTCCCACTACAGTCCCATGGCATTTGGTTTGAGTTTCCCAGAGTAGTGCTGAGAGAATGACTGGGGCAGCCCTCCCCCCTTACAGCACAGGCCTTTGTGACAAGAAAGAGAGGCAAAAAGAAAGGTTTTCTTAGTTTTGTTGTTGTTTCTGGTAAGTCCTGCCGATACAAGCGCTACACTGAATCCTGTTCTCTTCCTTTACTTCAAGTGATTGCGGGTCCTACATTTCCTTCCACCTCACTCCTCCTTTCCAGCTCTCTGTATTATGCTTCCGTGAGAGGAGGTGCCTTGTTAGTGCAGTAGGTAGCGTGTCAGTTTCATGCTTTCGTGACAGGTCAAACATACACCTTTAACTAATGTAGATTTACTGTCTACCTCCTTTTTCTCTCAGTTATATCATACAAATTACATCTATGTCTACTGTAACTAATTAATGCAGCTTTATTTTGATTATTTCACCAACTGTGTTTTTAGTCATAAAAAGAAAAGTATGAAATAGAAGTGTCACATTTTTGGTTATGATTTAATTATCTTTTTTAATGTTTATTATTTCATTATTCAAAAGTTATTTTCAAATATACTTTGATTTCAATTTAAAACATTCCCCTTATTATTTCTCATAGCAAAGTCCTAGCAATAACCTCTTCCTTAAAAAAACTTCATTTGGATATCTTTATTGTTCCATCATTAGTAATCTTGAAGAGTTCCCTTGTAAATAAAATATAGACTATTTGGGTGATATCACGTGTCTTAAAGACAATGACACTTTTAAAATGTTAAACTGACAGCCACAGATTTTATGAAAATAGAAGTAAAAATTAATATTTGCAGAACTGTGACAAGAAAATCCCAATTAGTCAATTAATTTAATGCCCTGAAGATGTGATGAAAAGAAGTTTCTGACAGAATGTCTACTGAGAGGCTCATGTTTATAAAAGTGTATTTAGAATTTTTCATGTTGGGAATTTGTGAGTCAAACTAGTATAAATTCTCCTACTGCCGAACTCTGGGCAGCAGGAGGCAACACTTGACATGAAAACGTTCTCATGTCTCTTACTTAGAGTAAGAGTATTGATTGCTATTGCAGGTATAATGGGTAGCCAAGCACTAAGTGTAAAATTACGTGGCAAAAATAGATGGGAAAGTTCAGCAATAGCTGATCAAAATATTACGGCACATTCACATGAATGCCTGTGACCTTTGTCATGTATGTCATGGTAGTGAGCTTTAATATGTATGAGATGGTTTCACTAACAGACAAGATAAAAAGTCATGAGACTTCTCGACAGAGGAATATCGAATGGCAGAGAAACACTTAAAGAAATGCTCATCCTCATTAGCCATCAGGGAAATGCAAATCAAAACAACCCTGAGATATCACCTTACACCCATCAGAATGGCCAAGATGAAAAACTCAAGTGACAA
>REGO01000185.1:1031147-1060236 GCA_010120015.1 Rhombomys opimus | reverse complement strand
GGTGATGAGGGAGGGAGGGAGGGACTGGGAGGGAATGAGGGTTCGGGGCACGGCTGGGATACAGAATTAATAAAATGTAACTGATAAAAATAAAATAAAAATAAATAAAAACAATGAAAAAAAGTCACAAAAGGTCAGTGTATTAATTGCATTAAGTTTTACCTAAAATACTGCATAATGTAATAAAAATAAGATGATACAATACTAAATAATAGAATTGAATTATTAGCCATAATCATTATATGAGCATATATGTAATAGCAATACCTGCAAAAATAAAAACAAATCTGTTAACTTTTTTAAGCAGGAAATGAGAATACGTAGGGAACTAAAATTTGATTTTACATCATATATAAGATTCTCACTTATAGTAATAACATTTGTGTCATAAAGATAGCATGAATTTTAATCTCTGAGACTAAACTTTATATGAATTGAATATAGTTTTATACCTGTAAATTGATCAATACAATTGTCTTTCAAGCCAATCTTGGCATAATACACAGCACTAATGAAATTTGTGTCAAACCAGGTTGAAAAGGAAAAGTAACCCAAACCTGCATGTGAATTTAAAACAAGAGTTTATAGTGTTAGCTCTTTAAACATAACACAGCCCATAAGAGCAACTGTACTTTAAAATTTATGTCTGAGGTGGTAGAGAAGCAATACATGCGACAGAAATCTGAGTCTATAATCAGTTTTAGGTGAGATAAAAATAATTCTATATAAATACATTTATTGAGAAAGCTCCCCAGAAAAAAAAGGCAATCTGTGTTCAATGATGACAAGACCTAGCTGTTTTGCTCACAACTCTGTGTACTCATTTCATCTTAAAATGTTGATAATTATGCTGCCAATCAGCTCTCTTTTCCGTAGCTGAAAGCCTTAGGAAGCCAGTATTAGTTCATAGTGTTTATGTTAGTGTGGCTCATCTTAGCATACCACATATCAAAGAAAGAAAATTGTTCCTTTGTGTTTCAGCTATCCGTGGTATCCTGCATAACTATCTGTCTTAAAATAATCACTCTATATTTTGTTCTGCAGTAACTATGTTTGCAGCAATATACATTTTAGTATGCAATTTTGTGAATAGAATAGATATACTATTTGATTTGACCTGATCTTCATAAAAAAACTGTAGCCCAGTTTTCTTTGTTTCCCATAATCACTTAAAAATATCTGAGCTTATTTAGATAAAATGGAATTAGTACATAGTACATAGTAGCAAAGTTATAATACCTGAGGAGAAACATGTGGGATCTTAACATTCCCTATGTCCAATATAATGATGATGTCTATTTCTTCGCAAGAGGAATGAATTTCTTTCTTTAATTCTTTATTAATTATACTTTATTCACTTTGTATCCCCCCTGTGGTTCCCCCCCATCCCAATCCCTCTCTTCCTTCCCCCTTTGCACATGTGCCCCTGATAGGACTTGTGCATAAGTCCACTGATAGGGGAGGTCTTCTTTTCCTTCCTTCTGATCCTAGTCAATTAGGTCTCATCAGGAGTGGCTGCATTGTCTTCTTCTGTGGACTGATAAGGCTGCTTCCCTCTCAGGGGAAGGTAATTAAAGAGCAGGCCAATCAGTTCACTTCAGAGACAGTCCCTGTTCCTATTACAATGGAACCCACTTGAATACTGAACTGCCATGGGCTACATCTGTGCAGAGCTCTTAGGTTATCTCCATGCATGGTCCTTGGTTGGAGTATCAGTCTCAGGAAAGACCCCTATGCTCATATTTTTTGGTTCTGTTGCTCTCCTTGTGGAGTTCCTGTCTTCTCCAGATCTTACTGTTTCCCACTTCTTTCCTAAGATTCCCTGCATTCTGCCCAAAGGTTGCCCATAAGTCTTAGCATCAGCTTTGATAGTCTGCAGGGCAGAGCCTTTCAAAGATCCTCTGTGTAGTGTTTAACTGATGCCATCTCTGTGTGTCCTCTGTCAATTTAGCATAGGGTGTCTTGTGTCTGCATTATTAAGACAGGCTACAAGGTTATATTCAAAACTGAGGTGGGATAAATTCTTTTTTTAAATTTTTTATTTAACTTTTATTAATTACACTTTATTCATTTTGTATCCCCCCATAAGCCCCTCCCTCCTCCCCTCCTCAAGTCCACTGATAGGGGAGGTCCTCCTCTCCTTCTTTCTGATCTTAGTCTATCAGTTCTCATCAGAAGTGGCTGCATTGTCAGGGTTCTAGGTTATCTCCATGAATAGTCCTTGGTTGGAGTATGAGTCTCTGGGATAAATTCTTACATGGCTTAAGATATCCCTAAATTAAGAATGTTTTGGCTCAAAGATAGATACATGGGATGAGAAAATAAAATAGATTTTGCTGGTGGGCTAGGGTAGGTGGAATGGAAACTAGATAGATTAGACAGAGTGAGGGTTTGGAGGGTGGGGAGGAGAGAGAGAGGTTACTGGGAGAGAAAACCAGAAGGCATTTGGGGGTGCTGTAGAAACCTGGTGCAGCAATCCCCATCCAGAAAGGCAAAGAGGATGGACATCAGAAGAAGAAGAAAGCAGGAAACAACCTAGGAACCTGCCACAGAGGGCCTCTGAAAGGCTCTGCCCTGCAGACTATCAAAGAGGCTGAGACTTTATGACCAACTGTTGGGTAGAGTGCATGGAATCTTATGTAAGAAGTGGGAAAAAGTAGGTTATGGAGAGGACAGGAACCCTACAAGGAGAGCAACAGAACTAGAAGATTTGAACACAGGGGTCTTCCCGGAGACCCATACTACAACCAATTACCAGGCATGGAGATAACCTAGAACCCCTGTGCAGATGTAATCCATGGCAGTGTCTAAGTGGATTACATAATAATGGGAAGAGGGACTGTCTGTGACACAATCTGATAGGCCTGTTCTTTGATCACCTCCCACTGAGGGGAGAGCAGTCTTACCAGGCCACAGAAGATGACAATGCAGCCACTTCTGATGTGATCTGATAGGCTAAGATCAGAAGGAAGGAGAAGAGGACCTCCCCTATCAGTGGACTTGGGGAGGGGCATGCATGAAGAAGGGGTAGGGAGGGTGGGACCGGGAGGGGAGGACGGAGGGTCTTATGGGGGGATACAAAGTGATTAAAGTGTAAAAAAAAAACCTGGTTCCGAGGAAGCTCCCTGGAATCTATGAGAGTCTATGAGAGCTACCCTAGCATGGTCTCATAGTAGAGGGGACAATCTTCTATCACCATGCAAAGCTCCCAACAGTGGGACTGGAACATCAACCCAGCCACAAAAGCTTCAATGTACAATCTGTCTTGTTTGCAAGATGTGGTTACAGAACCTGTGGAAGTGGCCAAAAAATTACTGCTACAAACTTGAGGGAGCCCTGCCTGACATGGCATGGATGGTCAGGAACTAGAAGCAGGACAGCCTAGAGGCCCAGGATAGAACCAAACAAGACTGGCAAACAAGCAAACAGCAGTGAAAGGATTTCTAATGCATGCTACTCTGCTATACTCATATCATACACTGATGTGTCTTGCACAGTTTCCATCGGGGGTAGGGGGGAGGAGCATCTAATTCATACGGGAGCAGATGCAGAGACCCACAGCCAAATATTAGGCAAAGGCAGAGGGACATTGAAGAGAGGGAGAGAAAAATATATATATATAGAATACAGAGCTGTTGAGGGCACCACAAGACCATGGTCCACAGTGTCAAATAAGCAAGGCTCACACAGAGAGTGAAGCAACAAACACAGATCCTGTATGGGTCTGAGCTAGGTCCTCTGTATATAGCTTATGGTTGTGTAGCTTGGTGTTCTTTTTGGAGTATGGGTTGTCTTTGACTCTGTTGAAAGCACTGGGGCTATTCTCATGCTGGGTTGCCTTGTCCAGCCTTAATATGTGGGTGTGTGCCCAGACTTATTACATCTGGTTAGGCCATGTTCAATGACTATCTCTGGGATGCCTGCTTTTTTTTTTTTTTTCTTGAAGGGAAATGGAAGAGGAGTAGATCTGTGGAACAAGGAAGGCAGGAGGAGGGACTGGGAGCATTAAAGTGAGGGCCAACTGTGGTCAGGAAGCAATGTATAAGAGAAGGGTATATATTTTAAATTTTATTTTAATGATATGACTATTTAGTGTGTTGTTCCCTCCCAATTTTCTCATGTTTTGTTATGAAGATATTAAAAAAATAGGAATACTTACACAGTAGAATAAGCACTAAGTATTCTATGGATCTGGATGCAATATCTAGCAAGGATGCATATCTTGGTAGATTAATTTCACTGTGTAAATATAATATAATATTCATATTTTATTATTATACTATGTAAAACTGACCTGAACACTTTATACCTAAACATTTTTTTGCATGAAATTGCTTTAATTTTGAAATGTTCTTCTTCTCACTCTATCTGCCATCCATAGAGGCTCCCTAATCTAAAACTGTCATTTCTAGGAATTGGTTACTATCAGCTGTTACTGAAAGTTTTCATACATTTCTTTATTCTAGTAGAAAATTCAATGTACTTTATATAACTCAAGAATGAGGAAACAAATATTAATCACCCAAGAATAAAAGGCTAAATAAGCTTGTAAATTTTTGCATTAGTAAATTAACTTTTATGTTTTACATTTCATTTTCTACCCAGGAGTATTGTACTATAAGGACACACAAAGGGGAAAAACAGCAATTATTTGCATGAGATTGCTTTCTAACTAACTTTTATAATTGGATAAAGCTTTCTTGCTAAAATGGTTATTGATGCTTATAAACTAAATATATTCAGGGAAAACATTTAAATTAACACTTCAGAAAATAATGATAAATATTCATTGACCTTGTTTGTAAATTAGCTGAAATAAGTGTCAACAGTTTTTAAATATTTTCAAAGTACCCTACTATATTTCATTGGTGGCCATGTAATTGTTGTCTTAGGTTCAAGAATATGTTCATATTTCTGAAAAGGTTTAATTAGATAAATGAAATATATAATTGAACTACAACATAAATTTTATTAATTATGCATAATAAAGTAGGAAAGTATTTCTCATTTGAACATCACACCAGGAAATTCGTTGCAGGAAACATTTCTGTCTTAGAGTTCTGCTATAGAGTTTCTAGAATTTAAGATGTAAAGCATGAAAGGTCATCCTCTGGCACACTGAGACTATAAACAAACCACCTAGAATGTCTGAAAAAAATTCTTTTTACTTGAATGTACTACTGGCAATATACATCAAAGGCTTCAAATTTTGTGGTACTGGCTTGCATAAGTTAACTTAGGGAGTAAAATGCTTCATGGCACTTATAAGAATAAAAACCCTGGAGATTTTGGTTAAGTTTGGCTAACTAAAGACAAAGTTAACTTTCTTATGCTAATTTATACTTCATGAGATTTGTCCTATTATTTAATACATTTTTATGCTATAAATTTTTTTTGGCAATAGAAAATTAATGAACCTGTATTCAAAACCAACAGTATCAACATTGGTTTTTAAATTGTGCCCTAAAAGCATAATAAAACCAATTGGTTCTGGCCATAGAGCATTGGACCACACAGGCGATATTAAGAAGTTTCAGGAACTGGACTGGGCTGTTAAACTTTTGTGCCTCATCATATTGTGGCACAGGACAGGAAGTCCATACCATGAACATCGGGCATCAGGGCACAGCCTTGAGCAATGTGGGAAATGATATGGTTTACAGTAGCTCCAGTGCATAAACCCCAAAGTCTTTTGAACTGAGCATGGTTGGTCTATCTACAGAACAGATGAGTTGATCTCTACTGAAATCTCCATAGCCAGGAACTCCTCAGTTTGAAGTAGGGACTACATGTCGATGAAAAAGTTATATGAGTGTGGCGAGATCCAAAACATATGTTCAAGATCATTCTGGACCTGGTCTTTTAAAGAAAACAGTAGAACTCAAATATACTAATGTTTTATCCTCAAATATGGTTTCAGTAGATGAGCAAATTACTTACAAACTATAAGTTCAGGACCCAGGTTTAGTGGGTGGGGAGTCGGATCCAGGTAGCCATCATCAATCACTGAATGAGGTCAGCGCTGTCAATTACTTTGAAGGACTCATGGCCATCACGACATCTGCAAGTACTCTCAAAGTCTGATAAGCCATAAAATTGATATATAAATTAAATGCTTCCACTGAGGAAATGATAGCAGCAGCAAGAGGATCCATGAAGACAATGGTATGCCAGGGGTGGTAGAGAAATGACACTAAAATTTTGTGTATTGTGTCAGGAACCTTCAGGGTTCTTCAATCTGACCATATATTTATTAATTTATTAAAAGATTATAATGATTTTAACCAAAATTATTTTTCCTGAGTTGACAGAAAAATACATTTGATCAAATCAAAAGATCTCTGGCCAGGCCTTCTGGCAGTGAGGGGCATGGATCTTGGCCACAGCAGAGGGATTTGGAAGTTCTAACACTTGGGTATGGATAAAGTGAATCATGCATTGAGGCATCTTGTCTTGTAGAGATATAAACCCTGCTGTATACATATTTTGTAATAGACAGGGGTCTTCATAGCTTCTTCACCTTAGAATATAAGCATATAGGAGGAAGAGGGGCATTCATGTTTATAAAGCAAAGCACTCTCCTTAGATTCTTATTCCCTGTCTACTCAGCCTTCACCCTGTTTCCTGATGTTCTTTAATCAAAGATTTTGGAGCACACATAAAAACAAAATGGTCACTGAAAATTATCAACTGACAATTTGACTAACTGAATATATCCCCTAAACACAAATACTGGAAAGAGGCCTTGGCCACTGAACAAAAAGAAAAATTAAGTTTTTGTTTGAAATTCAGAAAAAAAGTAAGAATGTTGTTAGGTCAATACAAGATTGATTTTTCTCCACATACAGAGCTTACCAAATTAGCCCGTGTCCTTGTATATTGATTCCATTGCATATGCATTTGGCAACATTAATAATTGACAAGCAATTCCTGAAAGAGTATGTCTGTGATTTGACTGATATATAAATCCAGTGGATTATTCAAACCGTAGTTGTTTGTGAGCTCCCCAAGGCGGAGGGGCATGAAACTAACTGCCATTAAGTACATAGTCATTTAGTAAGACCATTCAGATCTCAACTAAGTTTCAAAATTCCATGATAAATATAATCATGTATAAAAAACAATCTCTCATGCTTTCATAGTGATTGCATAAAGGTACGAAAACAATGGCAATGAATGTTTTGTCACATTAGTGACATAAATTCTTATACACTCATAATAACTAACACAAAGTAACATGCACACTACTGTCATGTCAATTCCTCTTGCAATCATAACACTCACGTTAATAAGACCAGGAGATGAGACTTGAGGAGATTGGTTAACTTATGATGGTTGAGATTCTGAATGAAACTGTAATTCTTAAATCAATTTCTCTCCTTTGCCATGTGAGCATTTTGCTGGATGACAACTGTCACCACAGCATGTAGATGAACTTGAGAGGAGAGGAACACTTCCAGAAACTTTTGCTGATTCGTCAGCTTCCAAATGTGGAATTACATTCCTGTTGTTTACAATCCACACAATCTGTGGACTATGTTGCACCATCAAAGTAGACTCCTTGTAATTTAAAAAAATACTGTTTCACTTTAAGCTTCACATTCCCCATTTATTCATAAAAGTAATAAAATATTTCTAAATGTGAATCAATATGAGTTTAAGCAAATTTTCTTGAAATTAAAGTATTTGTAATAAATGTAAATATCAATAAGATAGCCTCTATTAAGCAAATTTCTGAGCTATAACAGAGACCTCGTAAGTGCTTTTTAAAGGCAATCTCAATCCAATGTTTCATGATTCTTTCAATGTTATATACATTAAACTCGTGCTAAGTGATGAATATAAAAGCTCTTCAGTTCTGCTTTACCTGCTTGAAGGGCTAGGAAAGGCTCAAGTGAAATTGTGGTAGGAGGCACTGGAGGCTTCTCACCTGTGAAAGACAAAGAGCAGAAGTATTTCAAGTTCCTTAGAGACCACTATAAAATATTCACTTGCAAATAAACTCATACCTTAAGAGACAGGTTTTAAAGTACAGAAAAAATGTTTTATCTTGTCTTTTTATTTTCCTATGGCTATAATTATTGTGAGCCTTAATAGGTATGTTTTGAGGAAGCCACGGTTCTGTGAAGATAATGAACATGTACTGAATCATATACCCCAATAAATGCTTTATGATAGTTAAAAGTGAACATTCCAAAAGAAAGTTTGAATAGTTTTGCTAGACAAAAGTTTAATGCTTGAAGTCATTAGTCTGAGTGCTAAGTAGCATTGTGGGCTTCTTAGAAAGGTTTGCTTTACTTCTCCTGAGGCTGCACAGTCCTTCATTGCAGCCTGTTTTCATCATTACTTCCATCGCTACATACTTGTTCTCTGTTCATTCTTCTGTTCTCCCCTCTTGATCTTTCTTGAGGGGATATGCACAGATTCCTACTGTTCCTCTAATATCCATTGTATGTTGTTTAGCACCTCATGTTTATGTCTAGCAGTTTATTAACATCAAATAATCGCAGGCATAATCAACTAAACAAGATCTTTACCCCCTGTGGAATAGAAGTTCCAAGGATTATGAATATTGGTTTTCACAGTGCCCTTTGTAGTGGCATTCACGTTTCCCTTTATGAGAGAGAATTTGTTATACACGAAGTTTAAAATCTGTGGAGATGCCCGTAGGTCAAAACTGGGTCAACATATCAATCTTCATAAACTCTGCTTTGTTGATATTTAAAGAAAGAATAACAATCATGGAATTGGGCATGACTTGTCTTTGTACTGGTATATATTGAACTTTGGAATTTGTAATGGTTAATGAATGCTTACCACAAATTCATATTTATGATGAAAAAGTGATTTCTGCCAGTAATGTTTTTATGTTTAATTAAAAATATCAGAGCTAGATCACATACACAAATCATAATACATCTACTGATAAACAGATTGTGAAACTTAAAGAAAAATTAAAAATAATCATATTTAAAATCATGCTATTTTTTTCAGTAAAGAACTCAAAAATGATATATTTTGTTTTGACACTTGTGTTTTTTCTTTCTATTTTCTTTTTTATTTAATTATTTTTGTTTTTATTAATTACAGTGTACTCACTTTGTATCCACCCTGTACCTTCCTCTCTCCTCCCCTCCCAATCCCACTCTCTTTATTCCCCACCCATGTCCCTCTCCCAGTCCACTGATAAGGGAGGTCCTCCACCCCTTTATTCTGATCCTAGTCTAACAGGTCTCATCAGGAGTGGCTGCATTGTCTTCTTCTGTGGCCTGGTAAGGCTGCTTCCCCCTCAGGGGGAGATAATTAAAGAGCAGGCCAATCAGTTCCTGTCAGAGACAGTCCCTGCCCCCATTACTATGAAACCCACTTGGATAATGAACTGCCATGGACTACATCTGTGCAGGGGTCTTAGGTTATCTCCATGTATAGTCCTTGGTTGGAGTTGCAGTCTCAGGAAAGATCCCTGTGCTCAGATTTTTTGGTTCTGTTGCTTTCCTTTTGGAGTTCCTGTCCTCTCCAGATCTTATAGTTTCCCACTTCTTTCATAAGATTCCCTGCACTCTTCCCAAAGTTTGGCTATGAATCTCAGCATCTGCCTGGATACCCTGCAGGGCAGAGCCTTTCAGAGGCCCTCTTTGATAGGCTCCTGTCCTTTTCCCTGTTTTCCCCCTCTTCTCATGTTCATCTTCTTTGCCTTTCTGAATGGGGATTGAGCATCTTAGTCAGAGTCCTCCTTCCTGAATTGCTTCCTTATGTGTACAAATTTTTATATGTTTATCTTATATGTCTAATATCCACTTATGAGTGAGTATGTGACCTGTGTGTCTTTCTGCTTCTGTGATACAAAGGACACTGTCGTCAGAACAAAACGACAGCCTAAAGATTGGGAAAGGATCTTCACCAACCCTATATGTGACAGAGGGCTAAACATGCTATTTTAAGAGAGATTAGATTCAGAAGATTAAAGTTCAAAGGTACTAAGGCCATTCATCATTTTGGATCGTCTTTCGGTGCTGGCATCACTTATTTGAGCTAAATTTGAAGGTTTGATGGCTAACTCTCAAGATGAGCAACACCTTCTGTCCAGTGGAAATAGCAACGAGTCATTCTAAGCAAGTACTTGGCAAATAATACAAAGATCTTGTTTTTAAAGACTCAGTATACGTGGGAAGACAGAGCTGGTACCTACACAGAACTTTCATTCCTGTGTTCTAGTATCTTTGGTAAGGGAAAGTACTCTGCAGGCTTCCAAAAGAGAAACCTTATACATAAACCCAGCCACAAGACCTTTGATCTACAATTCTGCCCTGCCTGAAACATACATTAGCACAGCTGTGTCACAAAGCTGATTGGAGTAACCAATTAATGTCTGGAAGCCCACAAATAAAAAAAAATGATAAAATGATTCCTTTCCTAATGATACACTACTATACTCATAGATCAATGCCTTAGATGTCTTAAAATCCATCCCCAGAGCTTAGAAAACGCTGTAGGAGAGGTGACAGAAAGAGGGTAAGAGCCTGAGGGGATGAGGAACCCCAGGAGAACAAGGTACAGCTGAATCATATGCTAACTGAATTGGTTTCCATGGAGACTACATTAGTTTACCCTTCCTCCAGGAGTGTATGAAGGCTCTTTATACCTGAGTCCCGGGCTTTTCTTCAGAGTCTGAATATGGAGCCATGCCATTATTAATCTATTGAATCTATGTCATGTCAGTAAAAATGATAGCAAGATGATTCTAATATAATTTAAAAGATTCAATAGAGAAATGAAAGCAACATGAATGCAAGAAGAAGAATGTTGAAAAAGGTGATGAAACTGGAGTGTGTAGGTTTAACTGCACCTTGAAAAGATTCGAGCTGTTCCAGTAAAAGCAGTGAGAAAGTGCAGACTCTTCACTTAGACACATACAAAACACACAATCTTATGGCACTAGCATGTTGTAGGGGACACAGAAGCCTGCTCTTTTCTAATGAGAGACAGAAAGAGATTGAATTTGAATGGAAGAGGAGGCTTGATCAACTTGGAGGAGCAGAGGGATGGCAGGAAATTGTAATTAGGATATATTTTTTAAGAAAATAATCTATTTTTAATAAAAAGGGAACATAAAATTAAAAGGGGCCCAGAAATGGGAAAAAAGGAATAGGAAAATGTTACTGCTATGCTAATTATCTTCCATCTAGGAAACACTCACATTAAAATTCATAATTTCATGTAATAAACTTGATGAGAATAGACAGAAGCAAACTATCAAGTGACATTCATAAGTGACTACAATGGTAGCAGGATAAGTTTAGTGAATTAGGCAACAAATGGTGCAGGCCTTGTAGTCTGAGGAACTCTTAATAATCACATAACTTAAAGCTAGTGCACGAGGAATGAGAGATTTTAAACCTCATTGTCAGAAGTTCCTGTTAGCCTCACAAAAAAGTTCCCACTGTTGTTAATGTAGCCATCACCAGTGACTCTGAAGTGTAGACATTCTTATGTCTTTTTTTTTTAATTTTTTTGCATTTTTTCTTTTTTTTAACTTTTATTAATTACACTTTATTGACTTTGTATCCCCGCATAAGCCCTTCCCTCCTCCCCTCCTAATCCCACCTTTCCTCTCCCTTCTTCATGCATGCCCTCCCCAAGTCCACTGATAGGGGAGGTCCTCAACCCCTTCCCTCTGATCCTAGTCTATCAGGTCTCATCAGGAGTGGCTGCATTGTCTTCTTCTGTGGCCTGGTAAGGCTGCTCCCACCTCAGGGGAAGGTGATCAAAGAGCAGGCCAATCAATTTATGTCAGAGGCAGTTCCTGTTCCTATTACTATTTGGACACTGAACTGCCATGGGCTACATGTGTGCAGGGGTTCTAGGTTATCTCCATGCATGGTGCTTGGTTGGAGTATGTATCTGAGGAAAGACCCCTGTGTTCAAATTTTCTGGTTCTGTTGCTTTCCTTGTGCAGTTCCTGTTCTCTCTAGATCTTACTATTTCCCACTTCTTTCATAAGATTCCATGCACTGTGCCCAACAGTTGGTCATAAGTCTCAGCATCTGCTTTGATAGTCTGCAGGGCAGAGCCTTTCAGAGGCCCTCTGTGCCAGGTTCCTAACTTGTTTCCTGTTGTCTCCTTCTTCTGATGTCCATCCTCTTTGCCTTTTGGGATAGGGATTTAGCATTTTAGTCAGGGTCCTCCCTCTTGATAAGTTTCTTTAGGTTTACAGATTTTAGTAGGTTTATCCTATATGTCTGTATGAGTGAGTAGGTACCGTGTGTGTCTTTCTGCTTCTGGGATAGCTCACTCAGGATGATCCTTTCCAGTTCCCACCACTTACCTGCAAATTTAATGATTATTATTTCAGTTAGTTGCAAAGAGCAGGGATTCTCTTTGATACATTGCAAATACCAGGCCCTCTTTTGACAGTCCATGGAAGCAAAGCACAAGAAATATACCATGCATGCAACTCATTCAATTGAGTTTTAATCCCTGAATGATCATGTAAAGTATGTCATACTGCACACACTTTGGAAAAAAAAACAGACTTTTAAAAATCCCATTTTCAATGGAGATTCCAGATTCCTATTTTTTAAGTAACTGTATTAGAGACTGCTCACATTTGTGATCAGTTTTTCCAAATAGTATTATTAAACGGCCATTTTTATCCCAATTCAAGGAGTTCTTTATGTGTTTTCATGCTCACTGAATTCCCCAGAGCTCTTCAATTAGAAAGCATTAAAACATGTACAGAGGCCCACAAACAGGAACAGAGACTTCTGCACACACACTGTACACAAGGCTGGAGTCAACAAACTGGGGTCAGCAAACAGTACTATTGTTTGCTCTGGATAAATGCTTCCTGGCTGAGCTTTAGTTTCATTTAGATTTGTTCAAGAACCTGTAGGTTCAGTCTGTCACCCATCAACTGCCAACCTGTTGATATAGGTTCTCTTCTCAGTGACTGCATTTCCGACATTTCAGAAGTGGCTGGACCTTGTTTTTCATTATGCAGCAGGCACGGACCTGAGCCTAGAGGGCAGAGATTGAAGTTACTGTGTTCCTCTGTCTGCTAGAGAAAATGCCACCGACAAAGGGTTGTTACAGGAATAGAGATACTTTGCTCTTGGGGACAAAAGGAGGAGCCTGGTGTTGTGTCATTACTTGCCTGTGGCCAGCCTCCAAGAAAGAAAGAGGGGTAAGTGCCATGGTGCGGTCTTTAGTGACTTTTTATGATCATGAGCACATTTTGTACCTTTCTCAGTTTCTTATTTTTTAATTTTATATTAGCTTGTTTACTTTGATCCCAAGGGTGTCCCCTCTATCTTCACATGCAGTCCCTCCCTACTTGCCCTCCTGTCCCCTTCCCCTCTCTCTGTCCCCTCAGAAAAGGGCAGCTCTCCTCTCCCCACATTAACCTCCAGCACATGTCACACCAGGACTGAACATATCTTTATTCCCTAAGGCCAGGAAAGATAGTGCTGCCAGGGAGAAATGAACCAAAAGCAGGCAATAGAATCCATGTTAGAACCCCCCCACACACACTCACACTTGTCAGGCACCCCATATGAAGACTAAGCTGCCTGTCGGCTACGTGTGTGCAGGGCTACCTGGTCTAGATCAGGCAAGCTCTTTAGTTGATGTCTCAGTCTTTGTAAGCCCCCATGGGGTTGTCTCTGTTGGTCTTCTGGTGGGGTTCCTGTCCCCTCCAGGACAGGAACTCCATCGTTCTCCCAACAGTTCCACCGGACACCTAGAGTTCTGCCCCATGCAGGAGGTTTTCAGAGCATGCTTGGGTGATAGAATGAAATACAATTCATCTATGGACTGTCAGCTGTAACCTGGCTGCAACTATACACATGTTAATATTTGGTAATCTTTGCAAAACTGTTTTCTATTCACTGTCTAAATATTAAGTTTTACATGTAACATTTCTAATTGTTCCATGACTGGACTGCTTCTCAGAGAAAAAAAAATTATTGTGAATGGATCTCTTACACTTTTACTTCCACTGCTCCAAATAATAATCACCTTTTTCTTTCTTAGTTGCATATTTAAGCTAGTGACAAAATAATGGGCTTAATTTTGACATTTTCATCATATATACTATATAATATAATATATATATTCAGCTCATATATATATATATATATATATATATATATATATATATATATATATTTCTTGATTGTTCCCCTCTGCCATTCACCTCCATGATTTCCCAGTCCTTTTTATATGGTATCATTTGTTATACCTTATTTCTGTCTACAAATTTTATACACTCCATTATTCTCTCATTGATTCCCTTCTTTCAAGATAGCTTATTGTTCTCTCATGGTCCCCTTCTAATTACACACACACACACACACACACACACACCACAGACACACACACACATCACAGACACATGCACACACACACACAGACACACACAGGCACATACACATGCTCACTCTCACAAAATAGAACACCTTATTGAGAGGCAACTGACAGACTGTCCTCACAAAAAAACCACAACTTTTACCTTAAAGAGGTTTAAAAATTAGTTATTCAAGACCTAAACATGTGTGAAAATACCTGGGAAATATAGATTTTGGTAACCTCATATTTCATGTTCTAGTGTGGTAACAGTTTGATGTTTTTTGTAGTAACCCAGCAGAAAATCATAAATCCAGGCACTTTTAAAATACAGTGATGGAAACATTAAATATAGAGATTGAAGAAAAGTCAGGAAACTTTTGCTTGTGGCCTCAAATGTTACCTAGTGGCATCGTTAGGCTTTTGGTTGGTGGAAATGTGATCTTGTTTAATTCATTCTAAATAGATTTTATCAGTGAGTCAGAGAATATTAGGTCCCACCAAGAGGTAAGCAAGGAATGGCTGTGTAAAACGCTAAACTTAGCCCACAATGAATTGTAATTAGGCTACAGATCTTCCACTTCCAACTCTCCCAATAAGGCATTGACATTCCAATCAGTAATTAGCCTTGCAGAAGGTCCAGCTGAAGCTGCAGTTTCTTTCTGGGAACTTTCATTCACAAGAAAAGTCATGAAGTGCTTTTCTTTTTAATTTTGGATTATTTTGTTTAACACAATAATTTCTAGTTCCATTAATTTTCCTGAAATTTCCTTGATTTAATTTTCCATTATTGATGAATTAAATTCCATGATATATGTGTACCACATTTCTCCACTTATTCATCGGTTGATGAGAATCCAGGTTCTGTTTCCTAGCTATTACAAACAGTGTAGCAATAATTGAGAAGAATATGCCATCCACACAGAGACTGATGCATCAACCAAGTCCCATGCAATGGAGAGGACATATACACCCTGCTCAGATGTAGCCCATAGACTCAGTCTAGGGAACTAGGGGAAGTCTGTAACATGAACTCAGTTGCCTGCTCTTTAATCACTTCCCCGTAGTGTCATGACCATATCAGAACACAGAAGAGGATCCAGACAATCCTGATGATACTTAATAGGCTCTGGTCAGATAGTAGGGGAGGAGGACTCCCTCTTTCAGTGGACTAGGGAAGGAGGATAGAGAGAAAGAGGTTGGGAGGATGGGACCAAAATGAGAAAAGTGAGTGAGTACAATTGAGATACACATGAATAAATTGTAAAACATGTAAAATAAAAAATTAAAAAAGAAAAAAGTTTCTTTAATACCAGTAACCTATTTATTAACCAATAAACTGGGAAACATTTCATTAACATTATTTTTAATTAATTACATTATTTATTTATTACAACTTATTCACTTTGCATTCCCTTGTAACCTCTTCTTCCTTCACTCCCAATTCCACCCTTCCTCCTTCTTCTCCCATGCCCCTCCACAAGTCCACTGATAGGGGAGGACCTCCTCTCCTTCCATCTGAACCTAGCTTATCAGGTCTCATCAGGACTGCCTGCATTATCTTCCTCTATGGCCTGGAAAGCCTGTACTCTCCCCAGGGGAGGTGATCAAAGAGACAGCCACTGAGTTCATGTCAGAGACAGTCCCTATTTCCCTTACTAGGGTAACCTCTTGGAGGCTCAGCGGCCATTGGCTACATCTGTGCAGGGGTTCTAGGTTATCTCTATGCATGGTCCTTGGTTGGAGTACAGTCTCTGGAAACATCCCTGGGACCAGATTTTTTGGTTCTGTTGTTCTTCTTGTGGAGCTCCTGTCCCCTCCAGATCTTTCTATCTCTCCCTTATTTCATAAGATTCCCTGCACTCTGCCCAAATTTTGGTTATAAGTCTCAGCATCTGCTTCAATACCCAGCTGAGTAGTCTTCAAGAAGCCCTCTGTTGCAGGCTCCTGTCTTGTTCTTTGTTTTCACCCTCTCCTTATGTCCATCCTGTTTTCCTTTCTGATTGAGGATTGAACATCTTACTTATTAAGGGTCCTCCTTTTTGCCTAGTGTCTTTAGGTATACAGATTTTAGTATGATTATCCTATATTATATGAAAGGGGAACTCTTCTCCATTGCCACTGGGAATGTAAACTTAAATAACAACTTTGGAAATCAGTCTGGCACTTTCTCAGACAATTAGGAATTGTCCTACCACAAGATCCAGCTATACACACCTAGGCATATATCCAAAGTGTGCTCAGGTACACGACAAGGACATTTGCTCATCCATGTTCATAGCAGCTTTATTTATTATAGCCAGAATCTGGAAACAACCAAGATGTCCATCAATTGAGGAATGGATATAGAAATTGTGGTGTATTTGCACAGTGGAATACTACTTAGCAATTAAAAACAGGGAAATCATGAAATTTGCAGGCAAATGGTGGTAACTAGAAAAGACCACCCTGAGTGAGGTATCTCAAAAGCAGAAAGACACACATGGTATGTACTCACTTATAAATGGATATTAGACTTATAACATTAATTTTGAAACAAATATCTATCTAGAGACGTACCTACAAATTAAGTGTAAGACCTCTTTCTCAAAACATTATAACAACACAGAATCTGAAGACTATATTAGAAGATGAAAAGATATTCTTGATTATTAATCAGAAGAGTTTCTATTTTAAAAATGACTGTGTTATTGGAAGTGACATAAAAATTAAATGCCTCAAAATTCCAATTATGCTCTGATAAAAGCAGCAAAAACAAAACAAACAAAAAAAGCTAAAATTCACGTGAGAGCACAGAAGGCCTCAATCAGCCAAAACAAATAAACTAAAATAAAAACACCAGAAATAGTATAATGTCTGATCTCAGATTATACTATAGAGCCATAGTAATATGAATTGTATAGTACTTGTAGATAAAAACACAATCAAACAAAAATCAAACATGTAGATGGATAACATAGGATGGAGACCCCAAAAAATAAAGCTACACAGCTACAACTACCATTTTGACGAAAGTGCCAAAAAAAAAAAATATTGGATTAAAAAAATACAGTTTCTTCAATAAATTGTATCCAAGAAACCCAGACTAGCCATATGTTAAAAAATGATTTAGTATTATATGTGTACAAATAAGTCCATGTGAATCTGACACCTTAATGTAGCATCTGTAAGTTAGAAACTGCTTGGAGAAAACTCACAAATGGAGTCAGAGACTCTGACATTTTAGACTAAGGTGTCAACTCTTATTCACTGTTGTATCTGAAGATACAAGATGCTCATAATATTCTCTGTAACGATGCTTACCAACACATAGTTTGCTAGAAATGCAGGACTTTCTATGACTTTTTGTTCATTCTGGCCTTCTCAGCTTTTCCCTCATGGTGCAGTTCTCCAACAATGCTCATGTCAAGCTATCGACTAAGCTACCAGCTCGTTAAACAAAGGATAGTTATTTTTTTAAACAGGGAGTGCTGTCTTCTTCACATCCCAGTTTTCTGCCACCTGTCACTGAATTCTGAAGCTGTCAGGTCCTCATTTAGCCTCCTTGCAGCCTCTGTCATGTTGTTTCATTAAACATGCTATCACCTACAGTTTTTGACAATTTATGAGACAGGCAGGCATTTCCATTCATGTTCTATAATGTAACTACTATGAATGAGGTGTATTTTAAAGATTATTTAAAGCGACTCAACATAACTAGGTCAGTATATGGAGATTAAACCAGAAAACAACGTTAAAACAAATGTGTGTGAACACTTAGTATATTTATAGTGAATTTACCTTTCTTTTATTACAGAAAAAAAATGATTTTCAAATGTATAAGCTGGGCTTACTTAGTTAGAAAAATGGAAAGAAAAAGAGAAGAAAGTCTGTTTTGTAGAGCAGAGGTAGCCCATAAATGATTTACAGAGGGTAAAAGTTATAATTAACTATGTTGTTTCTATTAATGTGTATCGTTCTTGTTTGTTGATTAAGTAGTCATAGTCTAAACATTTTCATGTCACTGGGAAGATAGATTATTGGTACAAGAGTGAACGTGCAGGCCTTTACCTTTATGAGTTTGCAGTGGTACTGTAGTGGACCTAATTTTTAGGGCATAAATTCCTTGCCATCAGAAGGAGAAATGGAAAGAGTAAGACATCAAAAATGTGCTGTTAAAGGGTTAGTTAATGAAGGTAGGAATTATTCTGAAAAAAGGAGTGGAACATTCCAGAGCAAAAAGTCCTGAATGATGGGAAAACAAAAAGGATTCTTACAATAAAAAGGTAAGGAGATATGGAAGACACGGATTGTAAAGATTTGATAAGGATAATACATTTTTACTTTAAAAATAATTACTTATTGAATGATTTAGTTAGTTTTACTAATTTATGGGAAAAAAAAATTCCAATAATGGTATAGGAACCTGATTTGCTCTGCAGTGGACTATTGGGAAAATATAACTTTTTTTTTTAACCCTCAGTAAATTCACTACCAACTACAGAAAGACAACTATGAAAATTCTTAAGCTTATAGGTATCATTTGGAATTTCACCCTTCAGTTAGTGAATTACTGACCCAATGATACAAATGATATAGAACACTTGATTTGCAGTGAAAGCTAACTCCTCAAAAGGCCTGTTTTCACTCATTTCTTGCAAAGTCTAGAAAGGGTACTAGGAAATTTTTGATATACTTCTGTTTTTGTGTAATTCACTGAAATATTATTTTAAATGCAACCTGCCAGAATACTTACTTCAAGATTTTATTTTTCTTTCGGTTCAGTAGAAAGGTCTCAAGGATTCCCTATGTGGCTGACTACCCTTATTTCCGCAATTTATCCCCACTGTGCTGATTAACCCTGTGTGGTCACACAGGCCCAAAGACTAAGTGTTATCCAGATGGGCTCTACAGCACCAGGGTCTGGAAGCATATGTATGGTATGGGGTGGGTGATGATATTTGGGTTTAGTCTTAAAAGGTGAAAAAATTTCTCCATCCAATTGTAATTTCTTCACTGAAAGAGATTAAATGGGTATGTCCTGCCCTCTGAGAGTGAATGTACCAGATGGCTTTGCTCTTGTGCCAGATGAAAACATGTGTGGACCGATCAATAAATAAACAACTAGATACACACTTTGAGGGGATGTTTGGCAATGCCTCACATTAAAAGCTAGCAATCCCAGGCTTATGCACCATGACGAGGTTGCACTGCGGTGAACATGTCCCATGTCTGTGTGAAGATGCACATGATGAGCACTTCAATGTACTAGTATACTTGTCTGTACGTCAAGTGATTTTTCTGAGCAACTCTGACAGTTCCAAAAGAAGTGGTGCGCAGAATTGCCTGAGGAATATCAAAGTGGCTTTAAATAAGCAAATAACATAAAAAACAAAATTACTGCATGTACAAGTAAAGAAAATTAGGTAACATTTCAATAGCTTAAATGTGTTTTTGTATCTTAAAATGTAAGCAGAAAATTATAACACAATTTTGAAGTACCCCATGTATATCTTACTTAAAGAACAATATTTAATTGCTTTAATAGCTATTCATCCTACATTTATTAAAATGTAGCTATAAGGAATTTTGCAGTTGATGTTAAATTTGTTAAAAATAAGAAGCTAGTGCCTAGATTGATCGTTCATCTCTATAATAAACATAATACCAAGGACGCTGAGACAGGAGGATCTGAGCAATTCTGGTTTAACCTACATAGCGACTTTCAAGGCAGCCTGTACTTCAGAGTTTGAAAATCCTGCCCTCTAACTAAGACTCTAACTTATCTACTGATAAAGGAGAAAAGAGGGGCCACATAAGTGAAATATTTTTGTGTGTGTGTCTCAGGTGAGCCATAATTTTGGGGCCTAGGCTCTCTCTGAAATCACCAAAGTCACTCTGCGCTTCTAGATTGGTCTTCTAGATTGATCTTGCAAATTCCAAGAATAAGATTTAGGGGCACCAAGAGGGTGAGTTTTTAGACAGAGTTTTTATTATGTAGTCATAGACTAGTGCTTAGGAGAAGGGAAACAAGTAATTTCCAGGTGGGTTGCCATTGAGCTTCAGATTTAGACACTAACAGACCCCTGGCAGAAACACATGCCCACAGGTGAACAGGTGAAGCAGCGCCCATGTTGACCTGCTTGGTATTGAAAATCACTCCAAAATGTACACAATGTCAAAAAATTGCACATCTTGAATGTGTCTAGTTTTCTCAGTTACACCCAAATAAAGCTAGGATGTTTCAGTTTTTTTCAGTAGCATATGGAATGCAAGCAGATTTGGAGATCTAAAGCAACAGTGAGAGCTGGCACACAGCCTTCAGGAGTTTGTATTTCTGCTCATTCTCTTCTATGTATTTCTTTGGCACTGAGTGATGATAAATTGCTGTCACTGTTCCCTTTGTTATTTATAAATGGAATTAGATTAAGCTATTTTCTCCAGTGGAAACCCTAATTGCAGTGCACTTTTTATGACCTGAGGACTCTGGGGTTTTTCTTGATTGAAGACTTCAAGCAGCCTCATGTCATCAGCTATTGAAGCTGTGCGCTCAGATGGCTACAGCTATTAGATCATAAAATAATCATCTGTTGTTTATGAGAGAGCAAATCTTCATTCAGGACACATAAAAGGCTCTTATGAGGCGGTATAGATTGCTCTTATTCTATTCATTCTGCATACATTATGAAAAATCATTGTATAATACTGGAGAAGCACAATTTTCTTTTTCTAAAGTAACTCAGATGCAAACTAAGATTATATTGACTTCTTTTTATGCAAGAAACATCTTTATTCCGAAGAAAAAAAAAAGAACTCACAACAGGTTTGAAACTTGTGTCAGTGGATTGAAATTTTATGCCAGTGTATATTTCAAAGTTGTCTGGATTAGGTAAAAAGTGGACCAGATAAAGAAGAATTTGACTAAAAGGAGAGTGTGCCAATTTAGTTTGTATGTTGGAGCAACAGGAGAGAATAATATTTGAAATGAGCTGAATAAATAAAAGTCCCGTCAGATTTACTCAAATATGTTTTCAAGATATTTGAATGTTATTTTCTATCACTTATGAAATGTATGTTTTAAGTTTTCATAACAAACTTTTATAGTTATGATATATACATAGACACAGGTTTGTGATTATTCTATGGATCTTCCTATATAGTTATTGTATATACTTGTACGAATCTAGTTAAGGTATATATAAATGCACACATATATAGCTATATACACATTATCTATCTATTCCTATATATTATAAACATATACTATATTATACATAACTGTATTTTACTTTTACCTAGACAAATAATGGACATTTGTAACATTTAGAGCCAGATAAAACCCCTTTTCATTAATTATCACAGAAATGCTGTGTGGTTATTTTCATGTTTCCTTTCCATCATTGCTCCTACAGCCTTTCTTTCTTTATATTTTCTCAGAGAATAACATTGTCCCAAATACTCAGGGTCTAGCACTGAAATATAGTGAGAATCATTTGCTGAGATGTATGTGGTTGTTTAAAGTATTGATATATTTTAGACCTTTGATGTTCAGGAAAGAAACATTATATCTCAGCCTCTAAGCTGGTGTTATTGCTCCAAATAATTGTTAAGAGACTCAAAAGGTAAGACCAAGCAGGAGATCATTAGGAAACTGCATGTGCCATCCCAGGTGACAGTGGAACCCCAGACTTTTTGCTTTTCTTCTCCTTTGCTTCCTTGTGGTGAAGTGGCCACTTTTGTTCCAACACAGTCCAAAAGAAACAAGACCTACCAACCAACTGTGAGTCAAAACTTCTAAAGTGACAAATTAGAACATTTTCCTTCATTAAGAATCACCTCACATTTTTTCTTAGTTATTTCTAGTACATTTCTAGTTTTCTTTTTAGTGAATTAATTGGAACGTAGGATCAGTACTGATAACTATAAACCTAATTCCAAGTCTGTCTTTTGTCGCAGAGTCCACCCGACATTTCCACTGAAACATCACTTTGGCAGCTAAGATAGAATGTATTTCAATCTCAAAATGATGCCTCTCAAACACACACTGACCCCGAATTTGTCATGTTCAAGAATGTCGCACTTCTTCCCACTGAACATCCTGGACACTTAGAAATCTTGTTCCCTTTTTGTATTTCTCCTGCATACTCACCTTCAAATTTCACATTTTATTCATTGTGACACTCTGTAATCTCCATATCCTTGGTTGGCTCATTTATTTATTTTTTTATCCCCTCTTAATACTTTAGCTTAAACACCAAGATTTGATTCATATTTTATACTTCTTGCATCTTCATCTATTTTACCCAGATAAGCAAACATTCTTTTTTTCTAAAAAGCAGTGTTAAAATGTTTACCTTAAATCATACAGGTATTTATACTGCACTTCTATTTGACATATATCCACTTTCTTCTTGTATTTCTCTTTACTTTTGAAGTCCAAGATATCAATGAACTCATGAGCCTTCTAACACAGCTTCTTTAGGGCTATGATGCAGGATGGTGCAACCCATTTTATGCCATGCCTCATTTCTTAATTCTCTCTTACCTTTTTCATTACAAAATGTACCTGTTCATCTTGTGCATTCTGGCATTACAAATCTCTCCTCTGTTAAGTGCATGTTCTTTTCCTTCATCATCTAAAATCTGCGTTTCTTTCTCATGAAGAGTGTAAGCATTCCATTACAATGACTCATGTTAACACAGGCTCATGGTCTTCATTTGGTTCCATTCCTGACCACACAGAAGACTGAAATGGCAGGATCCTCCGTTATTTTGTGCACATTGATGCATTTGTCTGTCTCCTTACATCCAAATCTGTCTTCAACAAATTTGTATCTAGAATAGCATAGCACATGGCAGAAAATAAAGGCCTTAAAACAAATACTAGATATTATATATAATTGTCTTATAAGTTGGAGTATAAATTTTAAAAAAGTGTCACAGAGAATAATTGGATAATTTAATAAATTAAATTTTTGTGGTGTGATTCTTTTAAATGATATTTTTAACACCTAAAAACAAAGCACTAAAACTATATAACCAGCTTTTCCAACTAGGGCCAAGCAGAATGGCTTGCATGAAGAGCAGCATCTAGAAGAAATAAGGCCTGTTTGTCACAACAGTCACATCCCGGAGCGGGCGTTAAGAAGCATGCCCTTCAGACACCCAAGGAAAACCAAAATTTTGCCATGACAGAAGTCAGTAATACAGATGTGTGCATTTATAAAGCCATCTGAGGCAAATGAATAAGGGATATTATACATCATAAACAGGCACTCTTATCAGAAAATGTAATGAGGATGTGATTGAACGAAACAAGGGCTATGCTTGGTAGCTTTTGTCCCAGTTAACACATATAAATATCTATAGATAGTCAAAGTGAATGAGAAGTAAATGCTGAGTAAGAAAGTTACAGAACTGCCATGAAAAAAATAAGATTTACAACCATATGAACAATTAAAACTGACATCAAAATACTTACACATTTGACTCTTCAAAAACAAACAAAAAATTCATGTTATTTTACTTAGGTTTTTTTGCATTAAAATATATTAGGTCAGGTTTACAGACCTAAAGAAGTTAAACAACAGGAGGATCCTAGGGAAGAGGATTAATTCTCATTCAGAGGGCAAGCAGGATAGACTCTGGAAGCGGCTGGCGAGAACAGGACAGGAACCTACCATACATCTCCTCTAAGACTCCACCCAGCAGGGGATCAAAGCAGATGCTGAGACTAACAGCCAAACCTTGGTACAGTGGCCCGCTGAGAAACTTTGGACAGAGTCTACAGAGTCTCATGGAGAAAGGGGGAGATAGAAGGACCTGGAGAGGACAGGAGCCTTAGGAGGAGACCAACAGAGGCAAAAAAAGCTGGACCCAAAGGGGATACATCAATGAAAGACCTGCCTAGAGAGTGCACAGGCTCCCTTGCCCAGATGTAGCCTATAGACAGCTCAGTCTCCATGTGGGTTCCCTAGTAAGGAGCGTGGAGACATCTCTGACATGAACTCCATTGCCTGCTCCTTTATCACTTCTCCCTGGTGGGGAGACCTACCCAGCCCACAGAGGAAGAGGATCCAGGCAGTCCTGATGGGACCTAATAGGCTAGAGTGAAACAATAAGAGGAGGAGGAGTTCCTCCCTCACTGGCTAGGGGATAGGGAAAGGGAAAGAAGAGGTAGGGAGGGTAGGACTGGGAGGAAACAAGGGAGGAGGCTACAATTGGGATACAAAGAGAATAAATTGTAAAAACAAACAAATAGATAGATAGATAGATAGATAGATAGATAGATAGATAGATAGATAAACTAGATAAATAAATAAATAAGAAGGAAGAAAAAGCCCCGCAGACACGCACATGTTAAAGACAAACAACCAAAATTTAAAAAACAAAACAAAAAAAGGTATTTTATATTTAACGTTGCATATGTTATGTCTTGTTTTTTTTAATCACTGTAAACATGTAACAAAAACCTATAAAATTCACACATCCTTAAAATCATCTTGCTGTTGATTGTTTTTCCTCTGGATTTAATGTTATAATAAAAATGGGACAAATCTTTCGTTCTGAACTCATTCTTCAAATGCAGTGTTGTAATTGACACTGGCATTCAGGTATGTGCTGTTTTATAGTGCTATGATGTTAGGCTAAATCATTAACTGTGTAAAGCATGATGATAATGGTTATTTAAAGCTTTTGTGCACTCATTGAATCAAGAGTGATGCTATAAACATCCTTGCTTTCATATTCTATCTTCATTATGAGCATAATTATTTTGACAGATAAGAAGGTTTTCATTTTTCATTGTTTAATTTCTGCACCTAACAGCTATAAAGTAAATTCTTTGTCATCTGAGATTTTAGGATTTTTCTCAGTTAAAAAAAAAAAGTGGTTTTACTTTCTATGTTCTTTTAAAAATGATGTGAAGCTGTGCAAGATATATTTCATATTATATTTGTATTCTTTGTCATATGTATGAATAATGCATCTTTAATCATTTAGAAATGTTCTAAAACCACAATCTGGCTGATGTATTATGTGGTGATACAGGCTTAAATATATTCATTTAGGTACAATTTTTCTCTCAGTACAGATTTAGAATGGTTATGTATCAGTAGCTAATATTCTCTAATTTCATTAATTTTTAAAATATAACACAATCATTGTTTATTTCAACACATGAAAAGAGTATGAATTATTTTCTGGAATACTTTATACTAGATTTTATGAAATACAATAGATATTTTTTATCAGTAGATTATTTAGTAACAGAAAAATAATTTTATACAAAATATTATTAATGTATAAGATTATAACTATAAAACATACTTTAAAGCAATATAAAAATATTTATATAAGCAAACTGAGTTGGAACTAAGTCTGAACCTATTCAAACACATATAAGGAAAATATATTTTACAAAGATTTTTTTTCTGACATCTCTGATTGATCAAAACCTTAATATTCTGTGAGTATACGAAGTAACCTCAACACAAAGATTACATCTTTGTGGAACAAAAGAAACATGTTTAAAAAGATCAGGAATTTCTAAAGTTATATACAGTGTGGACTTAGTAGATGCTGTGAAGAAAGCAACTTAATATTAGGTAACTTCAGATTATTGACACTGCTTCCCAGGGTTTTATTTTGTTGTTACTTGTTTGTTTTGTGTGTTTATTTAGTTAGATATGGCTATACTAATTAATTTCCTTCATTTAAATTCAGTACTTTTGTAGGTGTGCTTCCCATTCAGTTCAGTGAGTTAGAAATCCTACAAGTAATCCCCATTATCTAAATATCAAAGGGAAGTATCAAAGCAGATGCTGAGACTCATAGCCAAACTTTAGGCAGAGTGCAGGGAATCTTATGAAAGAAGGGGGAAGGATCTGGAGCTCCACAAGGAGAACAACAGAACCAAAATGTTTGTGCCGAGGGGTCTTTCCTGAGACTGATACTCCAACCAAGCACCATTGATAGAGATAACCTTAGAACCCCTGCACAGATGTAGCTCATGGCAGCTCAGTGTCCAAGTGGGTACCCTAGTAAGGAGAACAGGGACTGTCTCTGTTATGAACTCCATAGCCTGCTCTTTGATCACCTCCCCCTGAGGGAGTGGGGCAACCTTACCAGGCTACAGAGGAAGACAGTGGAGCCAGTCCTGACAAGACCTGATAGGTTAGGGTCAGATAGAGGAGGACCTCCCCTATCAGCAGACTTGGGGAGGGGCATGGAAGGAGATGAGTGAGGGAGTTGGGATTGGGAGGGGATAAGAGAGGGGGCTACAGCTGGAATACAAAGTGAATAAACTGTAATTAATAAAAAAATAATTTAAAAAAGCAGTGTGAGAAGTCTTTACACTTTCACTCTACTGACTTAACTTATCTAGGTGTATAGGTTCTTCCTTTTTCATATTATGAAGAGATGTGAAAAGGAAGTAAAAGAATGGCTTTGAGGGGGGGCTACAGATGGATATGACATTAATAAATTGTAATTAATAAAAAAATTAATAAAATGGAATGGCTTTGAAATTGCAATAAAATAAAATAAAAATTCCAGTGTCTTATGCCACTGTCCTCAAGCTACATATAATAACATTCATGATGGCAGGAAACACATTCTTTTATTTTTAGTGCTCATGGTGGCTAATAAACTTGAGTATTTTTTGAATCAGAAGAAAAATAAAAGGAGCAACTGGATGTAGATAGAAATCTTCTACCTGGTTACCAGAGCATTACTGCATTTTCTTCTTTTCCACAAGTACAAAAGTCTTGCTGTCAGGAGCAAAATTCTCATGTCCTTTTTATATTTCAAGTAGTTCATTATCCAGTGGCCTTGCGTAAGATACAGAACATTCCTTCAAACACAATTGTGGTAGGAAAATATAAGCCAAGTATCAAGCATTTTCTTGGAATTTAAAATCTGTCCCCGAGTTATAAACTGATAACTTAACAGATGAAAGTAACATATTTAGTCTTGCAACAACAAAAAAATAATGTAAAATAAATCTACTTTGGTTTCTTTAAACTGTCTTTCAAACTATGTGCTTAGTGTTTGGATGATAATTGAGCTTTGGGGAAGTAATTGCAACATGAGGATTGAATCTATAAATCCATAAATGATTTGGTGATTATATCCTGTCCCTAGCATCTATTCTCTCTCTCTCTCTCTCTCTCTCTCTCTCTCTCTCTCTCTCTCTCTCTTTCTCTGTGTGTCTATGTGTGTGTGTGTGTGTGTGCTTCTCTCTCTCTCTCTCTGCTCTGTCACCATCATAAGAAGAGCAACGCTGATTTATCTCTCAAGGAAAATAGAGGTGAAAGTGGAGATGTTAAGAAAATAACTCAACTTAAAGCCAAATATCCAGGAACTACATTGAGAAAAACATTCCAAAAATTTAGAAAATCCTCAAGGCATTTGTAAATTTTTACATTTTTTTGCTTTTATTTCTATTTTTATTATTAGTTACGTTTTAATAACTCTGTATCCCAGCTATATCCCATTCCCTTAATCCCTCCCAACACCACCCTCCCTCCTTCATCTCCTCCCTGCCCCTTTCCAAGTCCACTGATTGGGGAGGACCTCCTCTCCTTTCATCTAACCCTGTTTTATCAGGTATCTTTGGTACTGGCTGCAAAGTCCTCCTCTGTGGCCCAGCAGGACTACTCCTCCCTTGGGGTGTGGGGAGGTCAAAGAGCCTGCCATTGAGTTCCTGGCAGAAATAGTCCCTGTTCCCCTTACCATGGGAAACCAATTGGTTACTGAGCTACCACAGGCTACATCCGAGCAGGGGTTGTAGGTTATATCCATACATGGTCCTTGGTTGGAGAAACAGTCTCAGAAAATAATCCTGTGCCCAGATATATTTGGTCCTTGTGGAGCTCCTATCCTTTCCATGTCATACTAACTTTGCCTTCTTTCTTATGATTCCCTGAGCTCTGCGAAGGTTTGGTTATGAGTCTTAGTATCTGCTTTGATACTCTGCTAGGTAGAGTCTTTCAGAGGCCCTCTGCGGTAGGCTCCTGGCCTGTTACTTGTTTTCTCCTATGTCCAATTCTCATCCCATTTGTCTTTCTAAGTGAGGGTTGATCATCTTACCCTGGGTCCTCTTTCTTGTTTATCTTCTTTAGGTGTATAGATTCCATTATGTTTATCTTATCTTATAGGTCTATGTAAGTGAGTATATACCAAGTTTTTACTATGTGTGTCTTTCTCCTTCTGGGATACCTCACTCAGAATGATCTTTTCTAGATCCCACCATTTGCCTGAAATTTTCATGATTTCTTTCTTTTTGATTGCTGAGTAGTATTCCATTGTGTAAAAATACCCCAGTTTCTGTATCCATTCCTCTGTTGATGGATATCTGGGTTGTTTCCAGGTTCTGGCTATTACAAATAAAGCTGCTACAGACATGGTTGAACAAATGTCCTGGTTGTGTACTTGAGAAAATTTTGGATATATGCCTAGAAGTGGTATAGCTTGAGGAAGCACTAGTCCTAATTGTCTGAGAAAGCGACAGATTGACTTCCAAAGTGGTTGTACCAGTTTACATTCCCACTAGCAATAGAGGAGAGTTCCCTTTTCTCCACAACCTCTCCAGCATCTGTTGTCATTTGAGTTTTTTTTTTTTTTTTTTTAGCCATTTTGACGGGTGTAAGGTGAAATCTCAGGGTCGTTTTGATTTGCATCTCTCTGATGGCTAAGGATGTTGAGCATCTCTTTAAGTGTTTCTTTGCCATTCTATATTCCTCTACAGAGAATTCTATTTAGCTCC
>REGO01000185.1:954887-978637 GCA_010120015.1 Rhombomys opimus | reverse complement strand
CTACCTACAGAATGATACTTCCATGTAGGAATGAGAGCAGATACCTGGAATTCTGCCTGTAGAGTAGGATTTTGCTTGAAAGGTCTGAGGAATTGTGTAGGGTGTGCATAAAAAGAACAAACTGTGGAAGTTACAGCTTAAAATGCATAATGTAGTCTAATTCCAGTGATTTATAATGCATATTTGTCAGTTTAAATATCATGAAAATGCCAAATCAGTTATGTGTAGTCATAATATAGAGGCAGGGATTACTGCATGAACAGATACTGGAATACCGTGGGAGCCAGGGAGCTCTCATCAATTAGGAACAAGTAGAGTCACCTGTGAGGAATGCTCGCTAATTGAATAATTGCCCCGGAAACTTGGGCTTGTTGCCTCATCTTTCCAGGTCTGCCTTGATTAATGGTCATCGTGAGAGACTGCCAGTCCTCTCGAGGCAGGTGGGTCCGGGCTGTGTAAGAACACCAAGTGAACACAACAGAGAGCAACCCAGGAAGCTGCTCTGTGCCATGCTCTCTGCTTCAGCTCCTTTCTCCAGATTTCTGCTCAAACGGCTGCCATGACTTCCCTCGGTCATGGACTTTGCCTGGAAATACAGAAGGAAATAATATTTTTCCACCTCAAGCTGCTTTTGGTAAGAGCAACAAAAAACAAATTAAATATTGCTATTCCCTATGGTAAAGTTATTGGTACGACCTTTCTCCTTTTTTTTTTTTTAATTTAGGTACAAGACAAAATTTGAAATACGTTAAAAACTTTTATTTACCCTGAATAACATTTATGGATATCATTTTCTTATGCTTATGAAACTCCTATTCTTGATCAGTGGTTGCCATATATATAGTCATACAGATGCCCATGTTTGAATTAATGGAAAACTGAACTATGTAATCACCTTTCTCATAAAGATTTTTAGCTCTTCAGATTGTCTCACTGAATGAAGGCTTTGTTTGATGATCAAATGTGCCACCAGGTCAAACAGGAATATTACATGACCTTAAGTCTCCCAAGGTTTCTGTGTTCCAAGTTAGGAGATAATTCATTTCAACTACATATTTTCTGTTTTAATCCAGTAGCCCCCTGACTCATCTCCTCCAGTCTCACATTCCCTTCCACTTTCCTCCCTCCATTTCCTTCCCCTAGTCCATTGATAGGGGAGGATCTTCCTCCCCTACTATCTGACCCTAGCCTATCAGGTCTCATCAGGACTGTCTGGATTCTCTTTTTCTGTAGCCTAGTAAGGTCACCTCTCCAGGGGAAGGTGATCAAAGAGCAGGGAACTGAGTTCATGGCAGTGATTGCCTCTTTTCCCCTTACTTCCCCATGAAGACTGAGCTGCCATGGGCTACATAAGTGAAGGGGTTCTAGGTTATTTCCATGAATGGTCCGTGGTTGGATTATCCATCTCAGAAAAAGTCCCTGGGCCACAGTTTTTGGCCCTCCTGGTCTCATTGTGGAGCTCCTGTTTCCTCCAGGTCTTTTTATCTCCCTGTTCTTCCATAAGACTCCCTGCAGTCTGCCCAAAGTTTGGCTATGAGTCTCAACATCTGCTTCAATAACCTGCTGGGTAGAAACCTTGAAAGAATCTGACTCATTATTTAATAATGGCCAAATTTCACAATCATAACCAGCTTGGGATTGTATTCCATGTATGGATAATCATATTACTTTATTTTGAAAACTATACTTAGGGCCACTTCCAGAATTTTAAAAGTGAACTGGATTTATAGGGTTACAGGACCAGTGGCAAAGAACAGTGATCAGAGAATTTGAAAAATAAATAATCACAAGCATAATGATTAAATATAGTTTTCAAATTAAGTAATATGATTATCCATAAATGGCATACAATTCCAAGCTGGTCATGATTATGAAATTTGGCCATTAATAAATAATGAGTCAGGTCAAGAAGGCATTTATCTTATTTCTTTAACGTATTATTATCCAAAGTGCCTTTAAGCTCATCTGCAGTGAGAATAACCTGAGATCCTATTATCTGGTACAAAAAATGATTTTTAATTTATCTGCCTCTCCATTTCACACCTTAGCCAATTCATCTCCAGGAGATTCGACGTGCTGGGAACATTAATTCTTGAATTTGATTAGATGACACTTAATGGGCTCAAGCTGACACCCACTTTACCTCCTCTGGACATGCTAATTGCACATTTAGCTTCTATAAATAAATATACCTAAATATACAAGGTAAGATTCGCTCACACTTCACTGGAAACCAGACTAACACTATTGATGGCACTGCTAAGAAACCAATACATGAATGTCTCCTGGACATAGGGTTAGAAAACAAACAATTGTTTCTTCCTTTCTGGTAGTTTTTAAAATGTAGTCCAGAATTGTGTTTTTCTCTAACAAATATTTTGGCTGTTAAGAGATCTTGATGTTCTTGCAAATAACCCAAGTTTTCTTCCTAGCACTCACATAGCAGCTTATGATCATCTGTAACTCCAGTAACTCCAGTTCCAGGTATCTGATACCCACCTTTGTCTTCTGTATGCATGTAGTCCCCAGACATGCATGTAAAGAGACTCATAAAAATAACATGTAGCAGAATTTAAAGAATATAAAGATACTCTTGTGAAATATACTCACTAGAGTTAGGAGAAAAAGAACTTCCGTAAATTATTGTATTCTCTTCTCTCTTATTGCTATGCACTTCCTCTGATAATAACACCAGTAGAGCCATGGAAATTGAAACATAAAATAATTGCAGCACTATGCAAAGAAAAGCTACATGGACTGTATTTGCTTTACAAGACATTTGAAGGGCATTGCATGCCTGTATGGCTGTTTGGTGAGGACTTCAATATACACAAAATTCCTTCTCATGCACATCCTTAAAAAGCAAAGGGAAGCACCAGCTCTGGATGGACTTTAACCATATTTTTTTCAGTAGGTTTTCCTACCTGTAGACAGAGGTTTCCTTCAAACTTTATTGGCTAAATCTACATCTGGGTCCTACAAGGTCATTCTCTCATCTTTCTTCCAGTGTAAACAAAACTAGTGAAGAATATAATACATTTTCTGTGTTGAATCTGAAAGTTTAATAATTAATAACTTTCAAGTGACCATGAAAATAAAAATATTTATGTCACAAAATATGGAAGGTATGGGTACAGTGGCACACATACGTATTCCTAGACACTAAAGATGAAAAGAAGACAGCAAAGAAGAAAGAAGAAAACAGCGAATAGTGAAATACATTAATTTTAAACTTTTAAGAACCAAGAACCTGTACCCCTTCTCAGGTATGGCCCATGGGCAGCTTGGTCTTCAAAGGAGTTCCCTAGTGAGAGGAACAGGGGCTGTCTCTGGCGTGAACTCAGTTGCCTGCTGTTTGATTTCCTTTTCCTGGCAAGGTGGCGTTGCTGGGCCACAGGAGTCAAGAATCCAGATGTCCTAGTGGGAACTGATGGCCTGGGGTCTGATAGTGGGGGGTGTGGACCTCCCCTACCAGTTGACTAGGGGAGGGGCATGTTTGAGGGAGGGAGGGAGAGTGGGTAGGACTGTGAGGCGATGAGAGAGGTGGCTGTGGCCAGGATACAAAGAGAATGGATTGTAAAAAATGATAATAACAATAAGATCTTTTTTAAATCCTTGAAAAAAAAAAAGAATCAGTGTTAGTGACTAATGAGACTTTTCAGTTTGGGGGAAATTGCTTGGGGAATATAGACTGAAAACTTGCTGAATAATGGTATGTAATTTTTGTCATAGCATTTCCTTTGTGTTAACTTAAATTTTCAAAATAATTTATTTTTCTTTTTAATAAATTATAATTTAAAATCAAGAAACAGCATACAGAAACATACACTCAGGACTGGAGCCAAACTAAAATTAAAAATGAAAGAGAGATCTCTCACATGGCTGACATAGGTCATCCTTGAAGTTCTGATTTAGCAAACAAATCTCCAGTTCCAGGCGTGAGATAACTCTTTATGTGTTCTTGTTCAGGGTGTGTTTGCAGGATCCTAAAACAATACCGGTATTACTGCTCCTCTTGGTTATCCACAAGAACTAGATGAGAATAACCTGTTGTTGAAGATACCACAAGCCTTGTTTACATGGTACAAGTAGACTAAGCTGGAACTCAGATGGAAGGTTCCTCCATTGAGGCTAGTTGTGTCATGAGTGAAGATGAGAAAAGAACTCTATGGTTTTACCTAGACAAGAACTTTATGAGCTGCCAGGAAGGATGCTTCCATGTGTTCAAGGCTGCACAGTTGTTAAGCCGGTAACACACTGCTCATTGTTTGGCTCTGAGGACAACCCTACAAGAAGATATTCTTATGTGGTACTGTAAACTTACTCAAAAGCCCACAGCAGGGAGTCATGGGTTCTAGAAGGGGGCCTAATACTATCATTTAGGTAAATTGACATAGCAGCAAACCATCTTCTAAATATGTATGTGTATATTCACAATCATTGCTCTCAGTCTTGAGAAACGAAGCTTATTTCAAGTGAGCTACAGTGAATGAAAGTTGCATGGATGAGTAAAAGTATGACAATAAGTGATGCATGATCACAGAAAATGGGCAATGCATAGTCTTTAAAATAACAGTAATAATAATAATAACAATAATAATAATAGATCTCCTCAATTACTAAAGTTAACTGCACTGAGTCAGGTCAAGATAAGTCCATTACTAGTCAAACAAGGATGGAGAAGGGACTCACAGGGTCCTTACTGCTGAACTATGGCTAGATTCATGGAGGGAGAAAGCCATTGCCTTTAGCTGTGTATCCACTGATATTTCGCCAGACTAAAATCGACAGTCTCAATCTTGTGTTTAGATTAATGTCTTTGGTTAAGGTAAACGGGCCACAGCCAGGTGAGGTGGCACATGCGTTCAGTTCCAGCACTCGAAGAGGCAGAGGCAGGCAAACTTCTGTGAGTTCAAGGACAGCCTGCTCTACCAAGAGCATGCAGGACAGCCAAGGCTACAAAGAAAATCTCTAAAAAAAAAAAAATCACATATCTAGGAAACCATAGGTTGGGGAAATGGAAATTTAAATGGATATAAAAAGGATAAGATAGAGTTAGGGAAGAAAGTAACCAGAATGCATTTTGTCTATGTATGAAAAATTTCAGGAACTTTGTAAATACACATTTTTTGTTTGTTTGTTTTGCTTTTGTTTATTTGAGTTTCTCTCTCTCTCTCTCTCTCTCTCTCTCTCTCTCTCTCTCTCTTGAGACAGGGTTTCTCTGACAGCCTTGACTGGACTCTCTTTATAGACCAGGCTGGCCTCGAACTTACAGAGATCTGCCTGACTCTGCCTCCCCAATACTGGGAATACTGGCATGTGCACCACCACTGCCAGCTACATATTTTAAGTCAGATAAAATGAAACAAATGCACATTCAACATTAAACAAATGAGGGAGACAGATTTCAGATGATAGTGTAGTATTAAAAATGAACTTAGTATGATTTTACTTTATAAAGGATCACAGTTTAAGGATGCAAGCAACTGATAATAGAGCTACAGGATACATGAAATAGAAAGATAAATAGAAAAATTTGAATAAATCACACATTGAATTATAGAATTATTCAATATTTTATTAAAAACTAAGTGTATGAGGTGGAGGAAAAACACCATCACTGACCTAACAGAAAACTGACCTAACAGATCATCACAAAATGCCACTGGAATATGCATACATTTTAAAATGTATATAAAACATTCACCAATGCCATTAAATGATACCTGTTGAATTTTAAAGTATTAAAGTCATAGGTATTCCTTTAGGAATAAAAAGCACTATTAAACCAAAAATATAAATTGCTTGCACTAAAAGCACTGGAATAACAATCGGTTAGTAGATACTCACAAATTCCAGCTAATTGAAGAACTTAAATTTTAACTTTCTATGTTACCCTAGACTCACCCTTTTCCATCTCACAACTATTACATCTTCTGCAGCCCTAACTGATCTTTCAAATTACACAAAGAATCTTTTTGTCTTTGTTTCCTTTCCTTCAGGTATCTTCAAGCCTTTGCCAACTATGAGGTATCCATCAATCTACTACAAATCTATCTATTTTGCCATGAGACACTTGCATTGGAATATAAATCAACAGTGTATTTCATCCACAACTTTGCTCAAATGACACAAAACCACACACGCACACTCACAAACATACACATATTCGTGCACAAACTCTCATGTAAATATAAATGTAGGTGAGTGTCTAATGCTTGCTAGTTCTGTGATAAAAATAGTCCACTGTGGCCAATATCCACCTGGTAACATTGTCAGGAAACTAAGTATAGAAAAAGCACATCTTTTATTCTCAACAACCAATGTTAATCAGATCCATCTACCATTGATTTCTGCTGTATATTTTTATGTCATTGTTTTTTTCTCGGTAGAACACTGATACACTTCTATGAAAAGGTACATGATGAATGGGAGAATATTCCGATATCAGCAAGTTTTCTGAAGTTGAAAATATTTACTTTTTCATTAGCATTTTTCAGGTTTTTCAAAACTGAGTCACCTTCCTTCTTAGGATTAATGTCACTTCATAAATCTACTTCACACCATGAGTCAAAAAACTATGAGATCATGATCTGTATACGGTCTTCAAAGATATTTGCTTTCTGTGTATTTTTGTTGTTTCTTTTTTTAATATTTATTTTATTTTTTATTATTAGTTACATTTTATTATTAGTTACAAGGACAGCCTGCTCTACCAAGATTAATTCTGTATCCCAGCTCTATCTGCTTCCTCATTCCCTCCCAAGCCCTCCCTCCCTCCCTCATCTCCTCCCAGCCCCTTTTCAAGTCCACTGATTGCAGAGGACCTCCTCCCCTTTCATCTGATCCTGTTTTATCAGGTATCTTCAGAACTGGCTACAAAGTCCTTCTCTGTGGCCTAGCAGGACTGCTCCTCCCTTGGGGGGTGGGGAGGTCAAAGAGCCTAACATTGAGTTCCTGTCAGAAATAGTCCTTGTTCCCCTTACTATGGAAAACCAGTTGGATACTGACATACCACGGGCTTCATTCATGCAGAGGTTCTAGGTTATATCCATACATGTTCCTTGGTTGAGTGACAGTGTCAGAAAAGACCCCTGTGCCCAGATATATTTGGTCCTTGTGGAGCTCCTATCCTTTCCACATCATACAAAATCCCCCTTCTTTCATATAATTCCCTGCACTCTGCCAAAGGTTTGGTTATGAGTCTTAGTATCTGCTTTGATACACTGCTAGGTAGAGTCTCTCAGGGGCCCTCTGCGGTAGGCTTCTGTCCTGTTACTTGTTTTCTCCTATGTCCAATGCACCTCCCGTCTTTGTAGGTGAGGATTGATCATCTTACCCTGGGTCCTCTTTCTTGTTTATCTTCTTTAGGTGTATAGATTACATTATGTTTATCATATCTTATAGGACTATATGAGTGAGTATATAGCATGTGTTTGCAAAATACTAAAGATTTTAGTTGTCAAAACATTACTAATACTTGAGTTTGAAGCTTTGTTGTTCATTTAGATGAACTGGACAGTGATACTGGAACCAGAACAGGCTCAGGGAATGTCATATCCACACACTTCTTGCTCACCTCAACTGAACACCTCCTACCTATCATTCCTTCTGAGGACCTCTGTAACACAGTTATCATCACTTTGTGTTCCACTCTTGGATGTTCCAGATATAAAGGACCGAGCAAAAAAATCACTCAGGCTAGGACAGTTCCAAGTTCGAATAGTGGGTTTCTGTCCTGGAAGTGTCTATGTGCATAGAGGATTAACCGTTGATTTTTCTTGTATATCAGGGTACACTCTTGTTACATGTGTTATCTCTGAACTATTGAATTTCCATCTTTATTCCAATACTTTTTGTTTGGATAATTTCATTATTTAACAATACCTCTTAACAACTATATTAAAAGAACCACTTGAAGCAATGAAAAGTATACATGTATATCTGGAGATTTAAATTTTTTGAAAATAAGATGACATGCTGGCTTTAGTTTTATTAAGTGGTGTAGTACATTTCCAGCTCTCCTGACATATTGAAAATTAGAGTTTTACTTGATATTTTATTTTTATTGAAAATAGATTTTTCATACACTATATTCTGATTGTAGTTTCCTTTCTTCAACTTCTCTCATATCCTTCCCACCTCCTAATCCACCCAACTCTATACCCTTCCTTGAGTGCTCTCCTGAGAAAACATTTTTTAAAAATTAAAAACAACCCCTCTCCTCCTAGAAAAGAGCAAGCCTCCAAGGGACATCAACCAATACAGCACAAGATACGGCAAGCCCAGACAGAATCCTTCAAATCAAGGCTCACTGAGGCAATCTAGTAGGAGAAAATGGGCCCCAAAAGCAAGCAGAAGAGTCAGAGACAACATCACTCCCACTGTCAGGAGTCCTCACCTCACCCCAGAACAACATAAACGTGTATATATATGAACCTAGTACAGACCAATGTGGGTTTCACTACTGCCATTCAGTCTCTGTGAGCCCCGTGAACTCAGCTTAGCTGTTTACTCGGCTTTGCTCTCTCCTTGTCTTCCACCACTCTGGCTCCCCAAATTCCTCCTATCCATCTTCTATGATCTTTTCCCAACTCCAAGTGGAAGTACATGATGGAGCCTGCCAATCTGGGCTGTCTTTCCACCTAGATATTTGGCTGTGGGTCTCTGTATTCACTCCCATCTGCTACCAGGGGTAGCCTGTCTGATGACAACGGGGCTGACTAGGCATTGTTTATGAGTATAGATGAAAATCATCCGGCATAATTGCATGTCATCGATTTCTTTGCTAGCTGTATTTGGTTCTGCCCTAGGTCTCTAACATAGCCAGTCTACAGTTCCTAGTCAGCCAGGCAGTGTCCAGCATTGGGCTACCTCTCAAGTCTTAGGCTTCTAATTAGAACACTCATTGGTTGGCCATTCCTTCAAGCTCTGAGCCACCATTGCTCTAGCACATCTTGCAAGTGGGACAGATCGTAGGCTGAGGGCTTCGTTGCTGGATTGGTGTCCCAAGGAGATTTTCCTGCATTGGGTTTCCACATAATGCCCAAATGCTCTTCAAGTATAGGCCTCTCCCCATACTCTCCTCTGTCTGTTTGTCTGTCTATCTCTCTCTCTCTCATTGCTCATTTCCAATTGATCCCTCCAAACCCACACCTCCTTTCCACAGTCCACCTGCAAACTCTATTCTATTTCCTCTCCCTAAGGAGATCCATGCATTCCCCCCATTAAGATCTCCTTGTTACATAACCTTTCTGGGTCTGCAGATTATAACATGAGTATAATTTACTTTACAGCTAATGTACAAGTGAGTACATACAATATTTATCTTTCTGGGTCTTGGTTACATCACTCAGAATTATTTTTTCTACTTCTATCTATTTGCCCACAAATGTCAAAATATCATTATTTTAACAGCTGAGTACTATTTCAATGTGTAAGTGTACATTTTCTTTATCCTTTCTTCAGTTGAGAGATATCTAGATTATTTCCAGTTTCTGGGTATTATGAATAAGACTGTTATGGACATAGTTGAGCAAGTGTCCTTGTGGTAGAATTAAGAATCCTTTGAGTATACGCTCAATCCTTTGGGTCATAACATTCCCAGTGTTCCAAGGAACTGCAAACATTCACAGTGACAGTATAAATTCGCTTTCCCACAAGCAAAGAAGTAGTGTTCTCTTTGCTCCACATCAGTGCTAGCATGCACTGTCATTTGGGTTATTTAACTTAGCCATTGTGACAACTGTAACATGGAATCTCAAAGAAGTTTTGATTTGAATTTTCATGATAGCTAAGGATGTTGAACATTTCTTTTAAGTGTTTCCCATCTTGGTTTAGATCTGGTCCCCATTTTATATTTTTTTATTTTTTTATAATTTTTTATTTTTTAATATTAGTTAGAGTTTGTTAACTTTGTATCCCTGCTGTATCCCTCAACCTCTCTCCCTCCCGATCCCACCCTCCCACACTCATCTCCTCCCTGCCCCTTTCCAAGTCCACTGATAGGGGAGAACCTCCTCCCCTTCCATATGATACTGGTTTATCAGTCTTCAGGACTGGCTGTTATGCGGCCGGTCCTGCTAAAGTCCTCCTATATGGTCTAGCAGGGTGCTCCTCCCTGGGTGGGGGGGAGGTCAAAGAGCCTTCCATTTTTTACTATATTAATCCTGTCAAGCCATGAGAATGGGACATCTTTTCATCTTCTGATATCTTCTTCTAATTCTTTCTTCAGAGACTGAAAAATTTTTTCATACAAGTCTTTGACTTGCTTGGTTAGGTTCACACCAAGGTACTTTATGTCCTTTGTGGCTATTGGGAAGGGTGTTGTTTCCCTAATTTCTTTCTTGGCCTTTTGTCTTTTGTATACAGGAAGGCTACTGATTTTTTTGAGTTAATTTTGTATCCGGCCACTTTGCTAAAGGTGTTAATCAGCTGTAGGAATTCCCTGGTAGAATTTTTGGGGTTACTCAGGTATACTATCTTATCATCTGCAAACAGTGATACTTTGACTTGTTCCTTTCCAATTTGTATTCCCTTGACCTCCTTCAACTGTCTTATTGCTCTAGCAAGGACTTCAAGAACAATGTTGAAGAGATATGGAGAGAGTGGACAGCCTTGCCTTGTCCCTGATTTCAGTGGGATTGATTTAAGTTTCTCTCCATCGAGTTTGATGTTACCTATAGGCTTGTTGTATATCACCTTTACTATGTTCAGGTATGAGCCTTGTATCCCTGATCTCTCCAATACTTTAAACATGAATGGATGTTGGATTTTGTCAAATGCCTTTTCAGCATCTAAGGAAATGATCATGTGGTTTTTGTCTTTCAGTTTGGCCATCTTACCAAAAGCAATCTACAGATTCAATGCAATTCCCATCAAATTACCAACACAATTCTTTACAGTTCTTGAAAGAGAAATTCTCACCTTCATATGGAACAACAAGAAACCCAGAATTGCTAAAACAATTTTCTACAGTAAAAGATCTTCAGGAGGTATCTCCATCCCTGATCTCAAGCTGTACTATAGAGCAACAATACTAAAAACTGCATGGTACTGGCATAGAAACAGACTGGTGGATCAATGGAATCGAATAGAAGACCCTGACATAAATCCAAATACTTATGGACACCTGATTATTGACAAAGACGCCAAATCCATTCAATGGAAAAAAGACAGCATCTTCAACAAATGATGCTGGTCTAACTGGATGTCTACATGTAGAAAAATGCAAATAGATCCATACTTATTACCCTGCACAGAACTAAAGTCCAAGTGGATCAAAGATCTCAACATAAAACCAGATACACTAAACTGCTTAGAAGAAAAAGTGGGGAATACCCTAGAACTCATTGGTAGGGGAGAGAACTTCCTGAACAGAACACCAACAGCACAGGCTCTAAGAACAACAATCAATAAATGGGACCTCATGAAACTGAAAAGATTCTGTAAAGCAAAGGACACTGTCCTCAGAACAAAATGACAGCCTACAGATTGGGAAAGGATCTTCACCAACCCTATATCTGACAGAGGGCTAATATCCAGCATATATAAAGAACCAAAGAAGTTAAACAGCAAAAAAAAAATCAAGTAATCCAATTAAAAAATGGGGTACAGAGCTAAACAGAATTCTCTGCAGAGGAATTTCGAATGGCAGAGAAACACTTAAAGAAATGCTCAGCCTCATTAGCCATCAGGGAAATGCAAATCAAAACGACCCTAAGATTTTAATTTACACCCATCAGAATGGCTAAGATCAAAAACTCAAGAGACAACACATGCTAAAGAGGTTGTGGAGAAAGGGGAACCCTCCTCCACTGCTGGTGGGAATGTAAACTTGTACAACACTCTGGAAATCAATCTGGCCCTTTCTCAGACAACCAAGAATAGTGCTTCCTCAAGATCCAGCTATACCACTCCTAGGCATATATCCAAAAGATTCTCAAGTACATAATAATGACATTTGCTGAACCATGTTTGTAGCAGCCTTATTTGTAATAGCCAGAAGCTGGAAACAACCCAGATGTCCATCAACGGAGGAATGGATACAGAAATTGTGGTACATTTACACAATGGAATACTACTCAGCAAAAAAAAAAAAAAAAAAAGAAATCATGAAATTTGCAGGTAAGTGGTGGGATCTGGAAAAGATCATCCTGAGTGAGGTATCTCAGAATCACAAAGACGCACAGGGTATATACTCACTCATAAGTGGATATTAGACATATAATATAGGATAAACCTACTAAAATCTGTACACCTAAAGAAACTAACTAATCAGGAGGGAGGACTCTTGCTAAAATGCTCAATTTCTATCCAGAAAGGCAAAGAGACTGGACATCGGAAGAAGGAGAAAAGAGAAAACAAGTCAGAAGCCTGAAACAGAGGACCTATGAAAAGCTTTGCCCTGCAGACTATCAATGTAGATGCTGAGACTTATGGGCAACCTTTGGGCAGAGTGCAGGGAATCTTAGGAAAGAAGTGGGAAACAGTAAGATCTGGAGAGGACAGGAACTCCACAAGGAGAGCAACAGAACCAAAAAATCTGAGCACAGGGGTCTTTCCTGAGACTGATACTCCAATCAAGAACTATGCATGGATATAACCTAAGACCCCTGCACAGATGTAGCCCATGGACACAGAAGAAGTTCAAAGCAGCCACCCCTGATGAGACCTAATTGACTAGAATCAGAAGGAAGGAAAATAAGTCCTCCCCTATCAGTGGAATTGGGGAGGGGCATGCATGCAGAGGGTGGAGGAAGGGAGGCATTGGGAAAGGAGGAGGGAGAGAACCACAAGGGAGATACAATGTGAATAATAATAAAAAAAAAGAGGCCGCCATTGAGTTCATGTCAGAAACAGTCTCTGTTCCCCTTATTAGGGTACCCACTTGGATGCTGAGCTATCAAGGGCTACATCTGGGCAGATGGTCTAGGTTGCATCCATACATGGTCCTTGTTTTGAGAAACAGTCCCAAAAAAGACCCCTGTGCCCAGATATATTTGATCCTTGTGGAACTCCTCTCCAGGTCATGTTAACCTCCCCCCCCCTTTTTTTTATTCCCTGCACTCTGCTGAAGGTTTGGTTATGAGTCTTAATATCTGCTTTGATACATGGCTAGGTAGAGTCTTTCAGAAGCCCTCTGTGGTAGGCTCCTGTCCTGTTACTTATTTGCTTCTACATCCAATGTCCATCCCATTTGTCTTTCTAAGTGAGGATTGATCATCATGCCCTGAGGTCCTCTTTCTTGTTTATCTTCTTTAGGTGTATAGATTTCAGTATGTTTATCCTCTCTTATAGGTCTATATAAGTGAGTATATACCATGTCTTTCTGCTTTTAAGATACCTCACTCAGTATGATTGTTTCTAGGTTCCACCATTTGCCTACAAATTGTGCTGATACAACTGGGTGTCTACATGCAGAAAAATAAAAATAGATTCATACTTATAACTCTGCACAAAACTAAAGTCCAAGTGGATCAAAGATCTCAACATAAAACCAGATACACAAAGTCGGTTAAAAGAAAAAAGTGGGTAAGACATTGGAACTCATTGGCACAGGAGACAACTTCCTGAACAGAACACCAACAGCACAGGCTCTAAGAGCAACAATCAATAAATGGGACCTCATGAAACTGAAAAGCTTCTGTAAAGCAAAGGACACTGTCATCAAAACAAAGCGACTGCCTACAGGTTGGGAAAGATTCTTCACTAACCCTTTATCTGACAGAGGACTCATATCCAGTATATATAAAGAACTCAAGAAGTTAAAAAGCAGCAAATCAAGCAATCCGATTAAAAAGTGGGGTACAGAGCTAAACAGAGAATTCTCAGTAGAGGAATACAGAATGGGAGAGAAACACTGAAAGAAATGTTGAACATCCTTAGCCATCAAAGAGATACAAATCAAAATTACCCTGAGATTTCACTTGACACCCATCAGAATGGCTAAGATCAAACACTGAAGTGACAACACATGCTGGAGAGGACATGGAGAAAGGGGAACCCTCCTCCATTGCTGGTAGGAATGTAAACTGGTACAACCACTTTGGAAGTCAATCTGGCCCATTCTCAGCAGATTAGGAATAGTGTTACCCCAAGATCCAGCTATACCACTCCTAGGCATATATCCAAAAGATGCTCAAATACACAACAAGGATATTTTCTCAACTACGTTTGTAGCAGCCTTATTTGTAATAGCCAGAAGCTGGATACAACCCAGATGTCCCTCAGTTGATGAATGGATATAGAAATTGTGGTACTTTTGCACAATGGAATACTACTTAGCAATTAAAAATGAGGAAATAATGAAATTTGTTTCCCATTTTTTAATTGGATTGTTTGTTTTGCTGATGTCTAGGGTTTTGAGATTTTGTTATATTTTGGATATTAGACCTTTACTGGATGGGTAGTAATTGAAAAAAATGTTCCCATTCTGTAAGCTGCAGTTTGTCCTATTGACAGTGTTCTTTATCTTACAGAAACATTTCAGTTTCATGAGGTCCCATTTATTAAGTGTTATTTTTAGCACCTGTGCTACTGGTAAAAAAATATTTTAAAGTGATAGGAGGAAACAAAAAAATGGATTTTGTTTTTAGGCATGTTGATTCCATCAATTACAGCTTTTTTTTAAACTTTCTAGCTGCTGTGTCTGTGGCTTGCAGTTATTTCCTTCATCTCATCTTGTTATCTGCTTTTGTACATAACACCATGTATGGTTTCTAGCACTGAACATAACATGGGATCTTTGATTAAAAGGAAACTATTTAAAGAGATTTTAATGAGATGTGTCACACTGCCTAGGACAAACATAACACTTCTATGATAGTGGTTTATTACTGCAGCTTGAATTTCCTCACTAATAATAGTCACAGGATACACATCAGAGGTCTGGACATACATGAATTAGAATAGGTTCAAACATCTTATAAGCTTTCCAATTTAGGAGTTATTACAGCAATGGAGATACTTTTTAATTGTCATTTATACTTTTCAACACTGAGAGAGTTTTTCTGTTTCATTTTTCTTTTTGCTGTAGTTGTCTGTGCTTAAAATAAATCCCAAGCTTTATATATTCCTGAAACACAACCTACTACAGAGTTGCATTCCTGGTCCTGAGAATAATCGTTTCTAAGTGAAGAAAAAAAAAAAAAACATTGTTCTTTTTAGGTTGTTATTGTTTATTTTGGGAGAGTAAATGGTTTACTATTAAGAAATGTAGCAGACAGTTGTGCACTGAAAATGATAGCATTTCATCTTTACTGTCTACTTTTATGGGTGTGTAATTTGTATTTATTTGTTACTGGACACTGTTAGCATTATAATCTTTGTATATATGATTATAATGTGTATTCGATTTAGCAATTATATTTAACATAGTAGCATATTAACTAGTTATAGAAATTATATTAATATTATGAGAATTATCTTTCAGAAAGTATTTACCACATTTGACAACATGGATACTAATAAAATACCCTTCAGGAAAAGTGACATTAACAATAATAGTATCAATTATTGTCACATGAGTTTGAAAACAAATGTACCCAGTAAATGATAAAATTTTGTATTGCAATGAAAATCTTTTTGCCAATGATAAACTTAAATAAAAAGTCATCATAACAGCAATGCAAAAATTTTAATGTAAAAATAATCAGTGTGCAGGAGCCAAATGATGAAATGGAAAAATGAGTTATTTTTGTTAATTGGGTAGGATGAAATCCTAATGATGAATACTGTTTGACAGCCACAGGCTGCCTTTGGTTCAGTGCTGTGAAGCTGCCAAATTGGAGTTAAAGTGGTGACCAGCTGTGTAACCTAGCTGTCACACGCTTTTTAGGTTTGTCAAAAGAATTTGTGGAAATTTAGATTATAAGCCATATTTCATTGTTTTGTTTCCATTGGATAAGTAAATTTAATTTTCCAAAGTATGACTTAAATTGAATTACTAGTTATGAGACAAATAAGTAAACTCAGGATACTGTCTCTAGCTTTGTTTGCATTTTTCTTTTATTTAATATAGTTTTTGCAAAATGATTTTTCCCTGCCTTTGTCCACAGCTGATGGAATGAAAGCTCAGAACTTGAGGTATTCATTAATGCCCTTTGGGAATCTTGCTGAAAAGCCGTCTTAAATGTCTGTCCTAAGATCATAATCCAAAACTGCAATGAACCGAATGGATGTGGAATGAAGAGGAGATATGGGATGACAAAGAAAAAGAAAAGGTATGAACATAAAACTAAAAAGAGAAAGTCGGAGATGAGGAAGTTTCAAAGAGGAAAAGAAGTATAAATTAATGAAGTAAATGAATCAGAAGCAGAGAGAAAAAGAGAGGGAGAGAGGAAGTCAACATTGTAACATATTAAAGCAGTCATTGTCCAATATTCTTTTAAATTTATTTCCATATAAAAGACCATTTAACTATAATAGTTCAAAATATCTATCTTCTTAGGCCTAATATCTCTAGCAGTACATTCACTGCCAAGCAAGCATATGAGAGTCCTGGGCGAGATTCCAGGACCATGTAAGCAAACCTGGAGTGTAGGCACAGAGTTATATCAGCTCTCGGGAGTCAGAATGGTCAGAAGCTCAAGGTAGACCTCAGTGACTTGTTAGCTACATAGTGAAATTCAGGTTAGCCTGGAAAAAATGAGGCCTTGCCTCTAAAAACAATCTATATGCCTTTACTGTAATCATTTCAAAACAATGAAAAAGACTACTTGATTTATGATCAGTATTAATTTACATAAAAAGATAAATAAATCTTTATTTTAGACTTATTTTTCTTTCTTTCATTCTTCTTCTTATTATTATTTAAAATATATTCTTTTTGTATCCCAGTTGTATCCCCTTCCCTCATTTTCTCCTGGCCCCACCCTCCCTCCTTCTCCTCCCCTATCCCTCTTCCCTAGTCAACTGATAGGGGAAGTCCTCGTCCCCTACTGGCTGACCCTAACCTATAAGATCTAAAAAATTAAAATTTAATTTAAAAAATCCTATCAAGACTCCCTGGATCCTCTTCCTCTGTGGGCTGGCTAGGTGGTTCCACCAAGGTTAAGTGATCATGAAGCAGGCAACCAATTTTATCTCAGAGACTTTCTCTTCTCCCTTTACTAGGGAACCCACGTGGAGACTGATGTATCATCTATGGGCTACATCTGAGAGGGTTTAAAGGTCTTCTCTATGTATGGTCTCTGACTGACACATTAATATCTGCAGTACCCCCTGGGCACTGCTTTTTTTTTCTTTTTTTCTATCTTTTTTTTTTAATGACTCCTGTCCTCTCCTGGTCCTTTTAAATACCTCTTCTTCATAAGAGTGCTTTTACTCTCTCCAAAGTTTGGCTGTGAGTCTCTGCATCTGCTTGGATCTCCTGGAGTCTCTTAGAGCATATCTGTGGTAGGATCCAATCCTGTTCTCTCTCTTCTACCACTTCCAGTGTCTATCCTGTTCTGCCTTCTGAATGAGAATGAGAAAAGGTTGTCCTTGTTTTTTTTTTTTTTTTGTTGTTGTTGTTTTCAGCTTCTTTAGCTCTACAATTTTAGTATGTTTATCCTATATTATATGACTAACATCAACTTATAAATGCCTTTCTGCTTCTAGGATAACTCACTCAAGATGGGCATACAATGGAAAAAAAAAAAAAAAGGACATCATCTTCAACAAATGGTGCTGGCCTAACTGGATGTTAAAAATGCAAATAGAGTTATACTTACCACCCTGCACAAAAGTAAAGTCCATATGGTTCCGAGACCTCGACATAAAATCAGACAAACTAAATCTGTTAGAAGAAAAAGTGGGAAAGAATCTTGAACACAATGGCACAGGGGACAACTTCCTGAACATAACACCAACAACACCGGCCCTAAGAGCAACAATCAATAAATGGGACCTCATGAAAATGACCAGCTTCTGTAAAGCAAAGGACATGGTCAACAGAACAAAATGATAGCCTACAGACTGGGAAAAGATCTTCACCAACTGTACATCTGAGAGAGGGCTAATATCCAGAATATACAAAGAACTCAAGAAATTAGACAAACCAAATAATCTAATTTAAAAATCAGGGTACAATGCTAAACATATAATTCTCAACAGAGGAATAATGAATGAGAGAAACACTTAAAGAAATGCTCAGTGTCTTTAGTCAACAGGGGAATGCAAATCGAAAAGACCCTGAGATTCCATCTTATACCCATCAGAAAGGCTAAGATCAAAAACTCAAGTGACAACACATGCTGGAGAGGGTGTGGAGAAAGGGGAACCCTCCTCTATTGCTGGTGAGAATGTAAACTTGTACAACTACTTTGGAAATCAACCTGGTATTTTCTCAGAAAATTGCTACCTCAGGATCCAGCTATACCACTCCTGGACATATATCTGAAAGATGCTCAACCATACAGCAAGGACACTTGCTCAACTATGTTCATAGAGGCTTTATTCATAATAGCCAGAATCTGGAAACAACCTAGATGTCCCTCAACTGAAGAATGTATTACAGAAATTGTCATATATTTACAAAGTGGAATACTACTCAACTATTAAAAACTAAGAAATCGTAAAATTTGCAGGCAAATGGATGGAACTAGATTTATTTTTCATTGACTTAAATTAAGTGATTAAAAATCATAGGCTGCACAAAATACATCAATCCTTACATTTCTGTAAAAATTCTAGCAAATCTCTAAATTACCACATTTCTAATTTTCTAAGCCTTTACTTGATACCATTCATAAGCATCTATATCCTATAATGTGAATTTAAAGGAAGAAAATCTCAAATACAGATTCTTGAGCAATATTTTTATTCAGCTGTAACTGTTAAATTGAATAAACTAGTACATAAACAAAATACAAAATAAATAAGTAAAGAGAGGAAGAAAATCAGAACAATTATGAGTGCTATGCCAAAGAGTAAATATATTCAACATATTCTACATTTCTAGAGATGTTATCAACTCTATGTTTTCAAGGATATTTTTATTAAATTTTAATTAGAGTTATAACAATTTCTTTCTCCCTTTCCAACCCTAGGTAACCTCCCTCCAATTTCTCCCATACCTTCTTACTGTCAAACTGATGACGATTTTTCTTTGATTATTATTGTTACAGACACACATACACAGACACATACACAAACACACACACAAACACACACAAACACATAGAAGAGAATATACAAATAAACAAAATTAGAAATTAAAAGGGGGAATAACAGCAGACAACAAAGATATACAAAGGCTGTACATAAAAAAAAACAACCTACATTTCATAAAATTGAAAAAAAAAACCTAAAAGAAATGGACATATTTCATGACAGATACCACTTACCAAAGATAAATCAATATCAGATAAAAAATTTCATAGACAGATAACCCATAGTGAAATACAAGCATTCCTTAAAAATTCCCCAACCAAAAGCAACTCATGGCCAGACACTTTGTGCTTTCCACAGAGCTCTACCAGACTTTCAAAAAAGAGTTAGTGTTAAAATGCCTCAAATTTTTCCACAAAATGTAAAGAGAAAGAACATTGACCAATTCATTTTATGAGACCACAGTTACTATGATACCTAAACCATACAAACACTAAAGTAAGAAAGAGAATTACAGATAAGTTTCCCTTGTGAACCAAGATGCAAGAATTACTCAATAAAATACCAACACAACAGTCACTAAGAACAGCAATTAATAAATGGAACCTCATGAAGCTGAAAAGTCTCTGTAAAGCAAAGGACACAATCATTAGGAGAAAACAGCAGCCTACAAAATGAGGAAAAAAAATCATCTATACCACATCCAAAAGAAGTCTAACACAAAAAATATAACAAGATCTAAAAAAACTAGACATCAATAAAAAAAAAATCTAACTTAAAAATGGGGCACAGATCTGAACATAGAATTCTCAATACAGGAGTTTCAAAGGATGAGAAACACTGAAAGAAATGTTCAACATTCTTAGCCATCAGGGAAATTCAAATCAAAACTACTTTTAGAGTCCAGCTTACACTTGTCAAAGTGGCTAAGATCAATAACACAAGTCGCAGATCATGTTGACACCAATGTAGGGCAAGGAAAACACTTCCATTGCTGGTGGGAATGCAAATTTGTCTAAGCCACTATGAAAACCAAAGTGGCAGTTCCTCAGAGCACTAGGAATCGCCTTATCTTAAGACCCATTTATACCCAAAGGATTGTGTACATACCGAAAAGATTCTTAATCCTACCACAAGGACACTTGCTCCAATATGTTCACAGTATCTTTATTCATAATAGCCAGAAACTGGGAACAACCAAGTTGTCTTTCTACAGAAGAATGGATCAAGAAAATGTGTTACATTTACACAATGAACTCAGCTGTTAAAGTAATGACACCATGAAGTTTGCAGGCAAATGGATGGAACTAGAAAAAAAAAAATCATTGTGAATAAGGTAATCAAGACCCAGAAAGAAATATATTGTAGGTACTCACTTATAAGTGAGTATTAGCTATAAAGTAAAAGATAATCATGTTACAGTATACAGGCCAAGAAAAGTTATTTAACAAGGCTGATTAAGAGGGAGCAGTGGCAGGCTTTTGTCCTGTTCCCTGTTTTCTCCTTCTTTTGATGTCCATCTTCTTTGCCTTTCTGAATGGGGATTGAGCATGTCAGCTGGCATCCTCCTTCTTGATTAGTTTATTTAGGTGTACAGATTTCAGTAGATTTATCCTATATTATATGTCTAATATCCACTTATGAGTGAGTATATACCCTTTGTGTCTTTGTGCTTCTGGGATATCTCACTCAGGATGATCTTTTTCAGTTCCCACCATTTACCTGAAAATTTTTCAGGTAAATTTTTCATGATTTCCTTGTTTTTTATTGCTGAGTAATATTTCATTGCTTAAATGTACCATAATTTCTGTATCCATTCCTCAGTTGAGGGGCATGTGGGTTGTTTCCAGCTTTTGGCTATTACAAATAAAGCTGCTACAAATATGATTGAACAAATGTCCTTATTGTGTACTTGAGCATCTTTTGGATATGTGCCTAGGAGTAGAATAGCTCGATCTTGAACAAGAGTAGAGGGCCTCTGAAAGGCTCTACTCTGGAGGGTATCAAAGCAGATGCTGAGACTTATGGCCAAACTTTGGGCAGAGTGCAGGAAATCTTATGAAAGAAGTGGGAAATAATAATTCCTGGAGAAGACAGGAGCTCCACAAGGAGAGCAACAGAACCAAAAAATCTGGGCACAGGGGTCTTTTCTGAGACTGACACTCCAACCAAGCACCACTGATAGAGATTACCTTAGAACCCCTGCACAGATGTAACCCATGACAGTTCAGTATCCGAGTGGGTTCCAAAGTAATGGGAACAGGGACTGTCTCTGACATGAATTGATTGGCTTGCTCTTTGGTCACCTCCCCCTGAGGGGTGAGCAGTCTTACTAGGCCACAGAGGAAGACAATGCAACCACTCCTGATGAGACCTGAAAGACTAGGATCAAGAAGGAAGAACAGGAAGACCTCCTTTATCAGTGGACTTGGGAAGGGGCATTTGTGGAGAAAGGGGAGGGAGGATCTGACTGGGAGAAAAGAAGGGAGGGTTTTTCAGAGGGATATAAAGTGAATAAAGTGTAATTAATAAAAATTAAAATAAAAAACAAATATTTATAAAAATATGGAGAGGTGACACATAGATCTTTTTGGGAAGGGAAAATAATATAGATTTAGCAGGTGGGCTGGATATAGTTGAGTATGTGAATAGGAGAGATCAGATCAGTTGAAAAAGCAAAATAAGAGAAAGAGAGAGAGAGAGCATGGGGAGATGCCTGGAATTGGCGGGCATTTGGAGCATCATGTAGAAACCTAAAGAAGAAGAAGAAAAAGAAGAAGAAGAAGAAGAAGAAGAAGAAGAAGAAGAAGAAGAAGAAGAAGAAGAAGAAGAAGAAGAAGAAGAAGAAGAAGCAGCAGCACTGTCTTTTAGCTTGAATAAGGGTTTCTCTGTGTTGTTGATTTTCTCAAAGAACCAACTCTTTGTTTCACTGATTCTTTGAATTGTTTCTTTTATTGATTTCAGCACTCAATTTCAGTATTACCTGCTGTCTATTCCTCTTAGATGTGCCTGCTTCTTTTGGTACTACAGATTTTAGGAGTGTTGCTAAGTTCTTTTGTAGGGCCTTCATGCTAGATATTTCCTCTTTGCACTGCTTTGATTGTGTCCTAGACATCCAAGTCTACTGAGTATTCATTTTGATTGAATTATAGAAAGCTTTTAATTTCTTTTTCTGTCTTGACCCTTTCTTATTATTATTCAACAGAGAGTTGTTCAGTAGCCAGGAGTATGTTGTTTTTCTTTTGTTTCTGTTGTTGAAATTAAGCTTTAATCCTTGGTGGTCTGATAGTATATAGGGGCTATTTTAATTTTCTTGGATCTGTTGAGTCTTGCTTTGTGACCAAGCAATTTTTTAAAAAAAGTTCTGTGAGGTACTGTTAAGGAAGTATAGTGTTTTTGTATTTTCAAATAAAATGTTCTATAGATGTCTGTTAGGTCCACTTGGTTTATAATGTCTGTTAACTTTCTTATTACCTTGTTTAGTTTTTGCCTGGATGACCTGTGCTTTGGTAAGAATGAGGTATTGACGTTTTCCCCTATTGATGTGTGATGTTGGATGTGTAACTTAAGCTTTAGTAATGTTTTTTTTTTGGGGGGGGGTGGGTTGTTTTGTTTTGTTTTGTTTTGTTTTTTACAAACCTGTGTGCCCTTGTGTTTGGACATAGATATTAAGAATTAAGAGTTGGTCTTTTTTGAGTTGATTTTGTATCCTGCCACTTTGCTGAAAGTGTTTATCAGCTGAAGGAGTTATCTGATTGAATTTTGGGGGTTGCTCATGTATACTATCATATCATCAGTGAATAGTGACACTTTGACTTCTTCCTTTCCTATTTGTATCCCCTTTATCTCCTTTAGTTGTCTTATTGCTCTGGCTAGGACTTCAAGTACTATGTTGAAGAGATATGGAGAGAGTGGGCAGCCTTGTCTTGTCCCTGATTTCAGTGGTATTGATTTAAGTTTCTCTCCTTTGAGTTTGATGTTGGCTATAGGCTTACTGTATATTGCCTTTACTACGTTTAAGTATGTGCCTTGTATCCCTGATCGCTCCAAGACTTTAAACTGTGGTATTTTTACACAATGGAATACTACTCAGCAATCAAAAAGGAGGAAATCATGAAATTTGCCGGCAAGTGGTGGGATCTAGAAAAGATCATTCTGAGTGAAGTATCCCAGAAGGAGAAAGACAAACATGGTATATACTCGCTTATATAGACCTACAAGATATGATAAACATAATGAAATCTACACACCTAAAGAAGATAATCAAGAAAGTGGACACGGGCGAAGATGTTCAATTCTCATTTAGAAAGACAAATGGGATGTGCATTTAAGGTATGACAGGAATCTACTGCAAAAGGAATTTGAAAGACTCTACCTAGCAGTGTTTCAAAGCAGACACTAAGACTTATAACCAAACCCTCGGCAGAGTGCAGGGAATCATATGAAGAAAGGGGAGTTAGTATGATATGGAAAGGATAGGAGCTCTACAAGGTCCAAATATATCTGGGCACAGGCTCTCTTCTGAGACTGACTCTCAACCAAGGACCATCTATGGATATAACCTAGAACTTCTGCTCTGATGTGGCCCGTGGTAGCTCAGTAACCAAATAGTTTTCCAAAGTAAGGGGAACAAGGACTATTTCTAACAGGATCTCAGG
>REGO01000185.1:917615-954877 GCA_010120015.1 Rhombomys opimus | reverse complement strand
TACAGCCAGCCCTGAAGATACCTGATAAAACAGGGTCAAATGAAAGGGGAGGAGGTCCTCCCCTATCAGTGTACTTGGAAAGGGGCAGGAAGGAGACCAGGGAGGGAGTGTGGGGTTGGGGAGGGAATGAGGGAGCCGGATACAGCTGGGACAAAGAGTTAATAAAATGTAACTAAAAAGAAAAATAAAAGAAAAAAAGAAAGATAATCAAGAGAGCAGACAAGGGGTAAGATGATCAATCCTCATTTAGAAAAACAGATGGGATGTGCATTGAATGTATGACAGGAGTCTACCACAGAAGACATCTGAAAGATTACCTAGCAGTGTTTCAAAACAGACACTAAGACTTATAACCAAAACTTTGGCAGAGTGCAGGGAATCATATGAAAGAAGGGGAGTTAGTATGATGGGAAAAGGATAGGAGCTCCACAAGGACCAAATATATCTGGGCACAGAGTCTTTTCTGAGACGGACATTCAACCAAGGACCATGTATGTATATAACCTAGAACTTTTGCTCAGATGTAGCCCGTGGTAGCTCAGTATCCAATTGGTTTCCCATAGTAAGGGGAACAAGGACTATTTCTAACAGGAACTCAATGGCTGGCTCATTAATCCCCCCCCCTCCAAGGGAGGAGCAGTCCTCTTAGGCCACAGAGGAGGACTTTGCAGCCAGTCCTGAAGATACCTGATAAAACAGGGTCAGATGAATGGGAAGGAGGTCTCCCCCATCAGTGGACTTTGAAAGGGGCAGGGTGGAGATGAGGGAGGGAGGGTGGGATTGGGAGGGAATGAGGGAGCAGGATACAGCTGGGATACAGAGTTAATAATATGTAACTAATAAGAAAAAAAATAAAATTAAATAAAAAAATATTTAACCAGGTTAAGTTTCTGAACTTTCCAGAAATATTTGGTTCATTGATGACGCTCAAGTCATGTAGAGCTTGACTCAGACTTCTCGAATATATAATATGGCCACGGAGTATAAGTTATAGTTACTCCATGAATTTATTTTAACAAAATGTGTTCATTATGATTTATTTATACGACAATAATGCGGGTCAAAACTGATTAATAAATGTAGATTGATGACCAATAAAAAAAAAAAAAAGAGTTGGTCTTGGTGGATTTTTTCCTTTGATGAATATGAACTGTCCTTCTCCATCTCTTTTGATTAAGTTTGGTTGGTAGTCTATTTTGTTAGATATTAGAATAGCTACACCAGCTGGCTTCATGGATCCATCAGCTTAGAAAAAATTTTGTTCATCCCTTTACTTTCCAGTAATGTCTATCTGTGACGAGGAGGTGTGTTTCCTATTTAAGGAGAAGGATGGATCTTGTTTTTAATCCATTCTGTTACCCTGTGTCCTTTTATTGTGGAATTAAGGCCATTTATATTGACATATATTAATGACTAATGATTTTTTATTCCTGTCATTTTTTTTAGTGGTGGTAGTGTGTGTGTGTGTGTGTGTGTGTGTGTGTGTGTATGTGTGTGATATTATTTCAATTTGACTATGTCATAGAATATCTTGTTTTCTCCATCTATAGTGTTTGAAAGTTTTGGAGGGTTTGGTAGTTTGGTATCTTAGAGGCTGCAAGACATCTGCTTAGGCCCTTCTGGATTTTAGTGTCAGCACTGAGAAGTTGGGTGAAATTCTAAGCCTTTTTATGTTATTCTGCCTTTTTCCCATGCAGCTTTTTATTTCCTTTCTTTGTTCTGTATGTTTGCAGTTTTCATTATTATGTGGCTGGAGGACTTTCTTTTCTAGTCCTATCTGTTTGGTGTTCTGTAAGTTTCTGTTCCCCTTCCAAACATGTCCTCAAGGTCAGGAAATGCTTCTTCTATGATTTCATTTAAGGTATTTTTCTGGGCCTATGAGCTGGAACGCTTCTTCTTCTATACTTTTTCTCATAGCTTTAGTCTTTTAATAGGTCCCAGATTTCTGGATGTTGTTTGTCAGGAATATTATCAACTTAACATTTTCTTTGACTTATGTACCAATTTTGTCTATCATGTCTTCTATGCCTGAGATTCACTCTTCCATCTCAGGTAATCTATTGGTGATGCTGTGTCTGTAGTTCCTCTTTGGTTACCTAGATTTTCCTGGATTCTCTGAGTTTGTGTTTTATTCATTGTTTCTATTTTCATTTTCAGATCCTGCATGTTTTTATTCATTCCCTTCACCTGTTATATTATTTGTTTCTTGGATCTTTTTGAGGGGTTCATTCATTTACTCTGATTGTTTGTTGGCGTTTTCTTGGATTTCATTAAGAGTTTTATTCTATTTCTCTTTAATGGCCTCTATCATCTTCATAAGTTCATGTTCTTGTGCTTCAGCTGTGTTGGAGAATTCTGAAATTTCTATAGTAGTGTAGCTGTGCTGTGGTTGTGCCACACTGGCCTGGATGCTGTTGATTGTGTTCTTGCACTGGAATATAGGTATGTAGGTTTGGAATGAATATAGGTCTAGTTGCCAATTTCTAAGTTTTGCTTTGTTGGATAGGTGTCTTTCCCCGTGGTTTATGTTTTGTGGTTTTTTGTTTTTTTTTTTTTTTTTTTTCTGGTGGCCTGCATGACTTCAGGTCCACAAATTAGCATCAGTCAGAATTGGGGGCTGGACTTTTGACATTTGGATTGGTCTTTGATTGAGCATGATGTCACTGTTCTTCTGAGTGTTGTAGCATGTACCTGAGCATTGGATAGCCACCTGAGGTGGTGGTAGAGTTAAGGTTACAAAGGTGAGCAGTGGGTTAGGAGGCGGTGTCAGTGGATGGGACTTTGGGGTCCAAACCAAGGGCATGGGTACTTTTCAAGAGATGGTGGGTCTTTTACCTTTTTCTGAATAGCATGGCCTGCAATTGAACAGTAGATTTCAAGATAATTCTTCTAAAAAAAAGTCTTTAATTTGGGCTGATTTACATTTTCCTCAGACAAGCCCACACCTACTCCAAGAAGGCCACACACCCCAACAGTGTCAGTCCCTATGAGTCTATGGGGCCATTTCATTCAAACTTCCACATCCAATTTTCTGGCCCCACAGGCTTATAACTATATCATAATGCAAAATGCATTTATTCAACTTCAGATGTCCCCATAATCTGTAATATTGTAACATTGTTTAAATATCCAAAATTCAGTAGGTTCTGAGACTCATGTCAGTCTCTTAATTACAATCCCTATAAAATCAAAGCAAAAATTCAGCCTATATTCTTTTGATATATAATGGCCCCCGTATACACATTACCATTCTGAAACGGAGTAAAGAGAGCATACTAAGGAAATACTGGAACAGATTAAGACCAAACACAACTGAGTAAATTTAGAAGTGTAGTAATAAAAAAGGCATCATACTGGAACAAAATCAGACTTGTAACCCAGGCATAATTTAATCACATATGATAATCTGATTTATGATAAAGAAGCCAGAAATACACACTGGAAAAAAGGCAACATATTCAACAAATGATGCTGCTCAAACTGGATGTAGACATGTAGAAAAATGCAACTAGATCCACATTTATCTATTATTACCTTGCACAAAACAGAAGATCAAGTTGATCAAAGATCTCAACATAAAACCAGATACACTGAACCTGATAAAAGAAAAAGTTCAGAATAGCCTTGAACACATTGGCAAAGGAGAAAACCTTCTGAAAAGAACACTGATGAAGCAGTACTAAGAATTGCAATTAATATGGGACCTTCTGAGACAGAAAAGCTTCTGTCTGTCAAAGAAAACTGTCAGTCTGATAAAAAAGCAGCCTACAGAATGGAAAAGACTTTACCAACTCCACATCCAATAACGAGTAGTTTTCAAAACATATAAAGGACTCAAGAAACTAGATATCAAAAAGCCAAACAATCCAATTACAAAATCAGGACAGAACAAAACAGAGCTCCAATGGAGGAATCTCAAGTAGCTGAAAAACTTGTAAAGAATTTAAGATCCTTACTTACCAGGAAAATTCAAATCAAAACTACCTTGAGATTCTGACACATATCAGAATACCTAAGATCAATGACAAACATGCCAGCTGTAAATAAAATCAGAAAACAATTGGGTTCCCCAATAATGCTCATGTTACTGTCATTTCTTGCTAGGCTAATGAATATTGTAGTTCTCATAGTTTACAACAGGGTAAGACTTTGATGACTGTTCATGCTCAGAATATGATGAAGGTGAAGAGCATTCCACACTATGCAAGTTAGCCATCAGGGAGGAAACTTCCTGTTTAGTACCAATTTGATCTCACAGAGTTTTATCATTGACTTATGGTGGGGAGCCAGAACAATAAGGGACCATGACAATAAAATGTGTTACTTTGGAAATCTATGTTTCCCTGAACAACAACTCAAAGGAAGTGTTGCACCATCTGGCAAAAGATGTTCTAAAAAAAGTTTTTAAGAAGAATTGAACCTGTAGCTCAGTGATGGACTATATGTCAAACATGTGAAAGGCGCTGAGTTTAATCCCCAATATCATAAACAGGATAAAGAAAAATTAGTACCTAATTAAATTAGAACCACTCAGGCATAACTATGTAACTTTAAAAACTAACAGCATTTTGATTTTTTCAGGTAAAAATTTCATATTTAAGAAATATACACTTTTTTTATAAAAATTAATTTATTTTGTAACTAATAACAATTTATTCATTTTATATCCCTGCTGTAGCCCCCTCCCTTATCCTGTCCCATACCCATCCTTCCTCCCTCTTCTCCTCCCATGACCCTCCTCCAGTCCACTGATAGGGTAGGTCCTCCTTCCCTTCCATCTGACCTTGGAGGGTGGAATATCAGGTCTCATCAGGACTGGCTGTATTGTCTTCCTCTGTGGCCTGGTAAGGCTGCTCTTCCCTCAGGGGGAGGTAATCAAAGAGCAAGCCACTAAATTCATGTCAGAGACAGTCCCCGTTCTCATCATTAGGGTACTCAGAAACTGAGCTTCTATGCGCTACATCTGTGCAGGGGGTCTAGGTTGTCTCCATGCATGGTCCTAGGCTGGAGTATCAGTCTCAGAAAAGACCCTTGTGCACAGATATTTTGGTTCTGCTGCTCTGCTTGTGAAGCTCCTATCCCCTCCAGGTCTTTCTATTTCCTCCTTCTTTCATAAGATTCTCTGCACTCTGCCTGAAGTTTGGCTATAATTCTAAGCATCTGCTTTGATACACTATTGGGTAGAGGCTTTCAGAGGCCCTCTGTGGTAGGCTCCTGTCATGTTTCCTGTTTTCTCCCTCTTCCGATGACTGTCCTGCTTGATTTCTAATGTTTGTTTCATCAAAGTTTGTAGTTAATGTTCTTTTTCTACTTTACAATCATTGTATAAATGATTTTTCAGTTTTTTATTTTCCTGGATGTATAGTTTAAACAATAAAACATCTATTACAATAACAACAGTAGTTTGCAGTTCCAACAAAGAGAAAATTTGTGGAGTTATACTTTGTATTGTTTTTATAGAAACTTTTAAAAAGACATTTTTGTGTGTTTTCTTTAAAAATACTGTATAAAAACCTTGAGACATCCAAGCAATTACTTAATTTTGCTTGCTGTAAATTAAGTAAACATGTTATAATAAAGGCACAATGAACAAAAATATTTTTGAGTTACATTGCTCTATAACATTTTTTACAGTGGGGACGCATGCTTTTGTTATCATCTGACTCACTGACTTTTTTGTTATAACTTTTACTTACTGACTTTTTTGTTATAACTGGCACAACAGTTATGTACTTGCTTAAACAAGATGAAAGACCATTTAAAAATTTAAAAATGAAATATATACTCACATATAAGTAGATATTAGCCATATAATATAGATTAAACATACTAAAACCTATAATTCTAAAGAAGCTAAACAACTAGGAGGACCCTAGGGAAGATTCTTAATCCTCATTGAGAAGGACAAACAGAATAGACATCAGAAGAAAAGGACAGGAGCCTTCCACAGAGAGCCTCTGAAAAACCCTACCCAGCAGGATATTGAAGGAGATTTTGAGACTCATAGCCAGACTTAGGGCAGAGTGCAGAAAATCTTATGGAAGAAAGGGGAGGTAGAAAGACCTGGAGGGGGCAGGAGCCCCACAAATAGACCAACAAAGCCAAAATATTTGGGCCCAGGGACCCCGGTAAGAATATCAGAGACAGTCAATGGCATGAAGATCCAGTCAGTCCTGAGGAGATCTAATATGCTAGGGTCATAGTAATGGAGTTCACCCCTATCAGTGAACTAGGGAGAGACATAAGTGAGGGGGCTGCAGAAGGGACACAAAGTAAATAAATTGTATTAAATAAATACATAAAACAAGAAAATAAAAAGAAGAAAAACAGGAAAATGCTGACATTCTCACAGAGATATGACAGGAATTTGAAAAAATATATATATTTTTAGTAGAATTTTCTTTTCTATATTTTCCCCCAACCTGATATTGTTTGATTAAAAAAAATATGTTAGAGTATTAATTCTCAGGAAGCAACATTCTCAAAGATCCTATCCATTATAGAAAATGACTGTTACATATAATTTTAGAATTATAGGTTTAGTTGAATTAGTGTTCTTTACTGTTTACAATTAACAATGTTGTTTTAAAGGTCTTGGGGAAACTTGGTAATGTCTATGAACTCATAGCCAGATTCCCATATACCTTGAAATGTACACAGGAAAAATATATGTATATATAAAAAACACAAACATTTATTTGTTAAAGTAAAATCAACATTTAATAAATATAATTTTCGAATTATTAAAAGATGCCTTTTTAATATTTTAGAGAGGCTATACTCATTTCAGTCATGTGTTTACCAAAACCTCTGTTTTCATAAATACTAAATGAGAGAAAGTAGCCTGAACAACAAAATGATAATGATGTGCTTATGTCTTTTTTTATTTAACTTTTATTAATTACACTTTATTCATTTTGTATCCCCCCATAAGCCCCTCCCTCCTCCCCTCCCGGTCCCACCCCCCCCTTTCTGCATGCATGCCCCTCCCCAAGTCCACTGATAGGGGAGGTCCTCCTCTCCTTCTTTCTGATCTTAGTCTATCAGTTCTCATCAGAATTGGCTGCATTGTCAGGGTTCTAGGTTATCTCCATGAATAGTCCTTGGTTGGAGTATCAGTCTTAAGAAACCTTAATTTCTTACAAAAAATATAAGTGAACTGAAATGCTTCTCAATTATGTATTATTATTTTTATTTTAAAAGTAGTAGGAAAACAAATTGAAAATGGAATGAAGATAAAATATTAAGTATTAATGGAATTGAGAATTCTCTTCTGTTGATCAATCCAAGGTGAACACTCCTCATTACTCATGATTGATCATTCTCTGTCCATAGTGTTCACTGGCAAAAAAAAAAAAAAAAAATTGTCGGAATGGTATGCTACTTGTGATTTCAACACACTGGTTCTTTCAGTTCTCTGCCCTCCATGGCACTCTGCAGTCCAGCATGCTCAGGAGGCTTCTGATTTCCCTTATTAAGCTGCTTTTGGTGTCTTTCATTTCCACTTCCCTGATATCTACTCAAACATCCTCATCTATGTTTGTTTACTCTTTTCTCATACTCTCTTCAATTCTATAAGAATTAAATATTTGTAGATTTTTAAAAAAAATCCCAATCATCAAACTGTATCTTTATCATCATATTTTTCAGACGTTCTCAGAGATTTGGTACCTGTTCTCATCAATCGATTCAGAAGTTCTACACTAATAATGTTGACCAACCAAAATTTGTATTCTTACTATCTTTTTTTATCAATAGAATAACATTTTTCTAATTTTTCTACTGTCTTGGGAATTTCACACATGCATGTTGTTTCCATGTCACCTTCCCCATCTTCTAGTGTCTTCACCACTTACTCTCAAATCCATGACTTTCTCCATTCACTATTGTTACACAAGTTTACCTGTGTGTATAATATAACCCACTGAATCCATCCAGCAGAGATTACATGCCTGTGTGTTTAAGGTTGACCACTTGGAATTGGAAAATATTTAAGTAAGCTTGTCTAGGAAAACTAATTCTGCCATTTCCAGTAGCCATCATTATTGCTTATAGTTTTTCATCTCGGGATGGAGCTCAGTGAAATTTTCACCATCCACATTGGTATGTCAACTGATGATGTCATTATGTACGTCTTGTTTAGACAAACATAGCACCAAGATTTCATGGGAGTAACTTCTTTTAATGTCTAGAAGACACTAGCAGCAGGCATCTTGATCTTCCGGCTTTTGACAATCTTTTTGCTCTGTCTCCTGCAATATTCCTGAGCCTTAGGTATAAGGGTCTCATTAACATTTTAATCTGTTTCCCTATCACATGGTTTTTGTTTTCAATATCAGGGTAGCTTCAAAATAGGCTCTACCCATGTGTTCTTTATTAATATGTTATTTACTACATTTATTATAATTCACTATAGTATTGGGGTTGGAATATGTGACCCCAAAGTACTCCTCTTTGACATAAATATTGTGTTGAACTTAAGACCAGAAAACAATATACTTCTTCCCACTCTCCCTCATGCATCCCTAAAATTGAGTAGAAAGTTTTCTTTTTTCTTTTGGAAACAGCTTCCTCACACCAGCGAAATCTACAAATAGAGCCATTCCCATTATGTTTCTCTTGCATGTTTGCCTTTGCTAGAGCTTACAGACTTGGGGAAAAAGCACTTTACCCTGAGAAATCATTCTTTAAAACCTTATTTTCCTTTGCTGTCAGTTAGTTCAGAATGAGCAAGATCCCAAGTCACTATTTTTAAAGGAATTGTGCCTTGGGTTTCTTTTGTGTGATGATAAGGCCCCGTGATGTTAGCTTTCTCTTGTTAATCTACTTGTTTTTTAACTTAAAGTTCTTATTTTTTTATTATTTATATATGTATAGGCATAAGCATAAAGTACAGCTTGCTGAGATCATTCCTGGTTGCCTATATGCAGACGATTTCAGGGCCACATGCTTGGCCCTGGATAACCAATTAAGGGAATACACCTGGGAAATTTATCAGCATTCCATAGCTGCCTCTAGTCCTTTTTTTTTTTTTTTATTCAATTTGCATCTCAGTAAGAGGCTCCTCCCTACTCTCTATGGAGTTGGAGTCCCATGCTCCCTCTCCCACTCCTCTCCCCAGACACCTCAGCTCATTTATTCATGAGGGCTGAGTTCAATTTTCTCTCCTGAGGCCTGGTGGGGAAGTCCCATCAAGGGGAAGTGATCAAAAAGTAGGCAACATAGTCCCTGTGAGAGAGATCCCCCACTCCTCTCCTAAGTAGTGGGCCCTCTTGCAGCCTAAGGTGCTCACTGGGCTTATCTTCTTTAGGTCTGCGCATTGCAGGATGTCTATCCTGTACTATATGACTAAAATCCATTTATAAAGATATATCATGTATGTCTTTCTGGTTCTGGTTTACCTCACTTAGGATGACCTTTTCCAGATCCACCCCTTTTCCATGCAAATTTCATGAGTTTCTTGATTTTAATACCTGAATGTAATTATAGTGAGTTTTCCTACTCATTAGACAGTGTATTGGCAGTTCAGTGTCCAAGTGGGTTCCGTAGTAATGGGAACAGGGACTGTCTCTCACATGAACTGACTGGCCTGCTCTTTGATCACCTCCCCCTGAGGGGGGAGCAACCTTACCAGGCCACAGAAGAAGGCAGTGCAGCCAGTCCTGATGAGACCTGATAGACTAGGATCAGAAGGAAGGAGAGGAAGACCTCCCCTATCAGTGGACTTGGGGAGGGGCATGTGTGGAGAAGAGGGAGGGAGGGTGGGATTGGAAGGGGAGGAAGGAGGGAGCCATGGGGGGATACAAAGTGAAAAAGTATAATTAATAAAAATTAAAATTAAAATGGAAAGGAAAAAAAAAGAAAATGTATGATTCATTAAATGCCAAAGTAATCAATAACAGTAAAACATAGCACTGAAAACAGTCTTACATTTAGAAATCTGACCATCAATTCTGAATTTGTACAATTAACTTCATTTTATGGGTTGAATAATGTTTAGGATATACTTACAAATAACTTTTTCATATGTTTCCTCATTCAGTCTTGCACAAATCACATAAACGTGTCTGCTGTGTTCCCTGTCGAATTATGAGGTGTGTCGTGAGCACTATGAGGACACAGCATAGGCAGAAGCACTCCTGATTCCATGAAGCATTTTTTGTGGGGACAGGAATATAGAAAATGTGTCCAATCTACTTGCATTACTCAGTGTTCAGGATTTATTCATTTCCACATATTAATTTTATGATAAGCAATAAGTAATAGAAATTCAGTTTTCTTGATTCATTCTAAGGTAACAATTAAGAACTAAAGTAGAAATAAATGTATACTAATCATACAGATAAATTCAAACACATTAAAAATGAAACCTCAGATCAACAGTCATTTATTTTTCTTTATCTTTTCTTTTTTCACATTTATTTATTTTATTCATTGTAAAACCTTTTATCCCCTTCCCTCCTCCCTTAGGCTAGGGAATATATAAAAGATAAATTTCAAAACTAAATTCACTTGCAACACAGTGGTTATCTTAAAAAAACTACTGTCTTTCTCCTTTATTCTTAGCCTATTTCTTATATGGATTTGTGTGGTTACTACACAAGGCATCTGGGCATATTACTCTTCAGATTAAAATTTCTCCAAGATGTCAGATGGAAGAAACGTGGGTAGGAGTAAGCCTACTGTCTCTGCTCCTTACTCTGCTCTGTAAGATTCTCCTGTTTAGTAAAGTACATGTAATAAAGCAGAAATTTTCAGGCATAACTATAAGTATAAAATACAAGAATAACAACACACTGGAAGGAATGACACTTAGAAGTATCTCAAGTATCACATCATATGAGTTCTGATTATACCTGTTCGTGTTTCTATTCGCAAACTGGCTGACACTTCTGGTTTTTATCTGTGTCTGCATGGATTCCTATTCTCAACACATAAGTGGCCCTGTTTCAAAGAGTGGACATGACTTGCTTGAAAACTATACTTGCTCCAAAGCCACAATAGCTGACCTGTATGTCTCTGTCCAGAAAATTACTCTATAGGAGAAGACACAAAGGCAGGAGTCATCATGCAAACACCCCTTAGTGAGACACATACTTAGTTATCCAGCTTGAAGACACTTAGCTTTCTTCATAGGTTATATACCAATAGGAGTGAGTCCTGGGAATTTGTACCTCCTGTCTCTGTGTGTACAGTGGACAATGTTATATTACCTATGAGATTACAGGTGGAAGTGACAATTAGGTGATGTCTATCAATAATGAAGTTGAGATTTTGGTGGAAGAATAATGTCTATCAAAGTTTTAGAAACCCAGGAGAAACAAGGACCCTTGCTCCAAAATAGGACAATAAATAACCACTGAGCTGAATAAGAAAGTTGTGTAAGTTATCCCACAGTCCAACCAAATGCTACAGAAGCTGTGTAAAAGAATATAAATCTAGACAAGTGCAAAACAAGGCTATATTAGCAGAGAAATCAAAGAACAAAGAATGTTTCACCTGTTTTTCATGACCAGACAAAAAGAATTAAACAGTTGAAATGGTTTTAAACCCTTTCAGAGATTACAAATACATTAGTAGAAGCATGAGATTATACTGAAGAATGAAAAAAAAAATGATTATCTGTTGCAGAAATAATAGATATGGAAATTTATGAGTTACTCTTCTCAATTTACATGTTTAATTGTTTTATTTTGAATCATACAAATGCAGTGTAGTGTAAAAAGTAATAGCAATTTAAATAAAAACGAAATAAAAAAACTTCAAACGCATTAAATTGGTTCTGTATTGTCTAGGGACACAATGGATGCTCTCTGTTTTCAGATAAGCTTATTCAATTATCCTGCATTACAGTTTCCCATCTGTATGATTTTGTTTACATTTTTAATTCTTTTCTTCATCTACCTTTTAAAGTGTTTCTTAAAAGACAAGCGTCTGTTCAGAAAGTACCACATGCTTACTTCCTTACTAGTAATATTTTATAATTCTATTTTTATAAAACTAGCGATTATTTCTATTTTATTTTTTGTAATAAAGATTTTCCTAACATGATTGACTTTCTCTAAATTGAAATAAAAGACTTAGTTTTGCTTCTGCACATACAATAATTTTTAATGTGGAGATTTTCCTTTTAATACATGAAGGTAGTAGAATAAAAAGGTCGTCAATTGGTATTGATTTTGAAACTACAAAAAACTGAGAATCCAATGAGTGTCAGCTAGAACAGATTTTGGTTTTTCCCCTCTACATTTTCCCCTATGATTCCCAATTACTCTTCAGAGAGTTTTCTCAATTCCCTGCTCTATTGTTAATTATTTTTCCAAGTGACAGCCCCACAGTTCTTTTTACATTGGTTGTGGAACTTAGCTACTCTGAGCGCTATTCAGACAGCTCACTTCTTTAAGTGCTTTCTTTTTCCACTCTATGAAACACCTTAAGGTTTCCTTCCTCATACCTTTTAACTTTGTGCATTTTTCTTTTATAAAAACTGATAGTGGCTTAAAATTACTAGTACCTATCAAAACTATAAGAATTTGCAATGAGAGAGGTGTACACTAAATAACTATGTGAATACTATGGTATTGTTTAAAAAATAGGGACAAATACAAAAGTCATGTAAAGAAATACACTTGTTAAGTGCATGCCTTTTAAAAGACACATACTAATGGTTTTCTCTTTATAAAAAAATCTTTCAATTTTGTACATGTGCTTTATAGAAAGAATATACTTCATAAGAGAAGCAAGTGTTCATTTAACAGAGAAACTCCCTGTGGCATTGTTGTCCTTTCTTTGTTCTTTCAACACTCATGTGGGAGTGCTACTTCATGTGTGAGATCCTAAGATTGTAGAAAATGAATTCAACTATTTTACTCAGAGATGAGGATTTTCAGAAATGGCAAAGATTAGACAAATTTGAGATTATTTTTCTGTCCTTAAATAGTGTTGGCTTTAAGAGAGAAAAAAAAAAAAAAAGGAAAAAAGAAACTTGAGGGGCTGTGTCTCCATCCTTTCAGTCTCCAGTCCTTTGAGTCATTGCAAATTTCCCCACAATAAAGTTGATGCTAGATGCTGGCCTTTGATCAGAATCGTGAGTCAAAATAAACATATGCATTTTGTCATACCAGTCTGTAGTGTGTTTCATTAGCACTAAAACATAACCTAAGATGTTGATGAACAGGATGACTTTTACATTTTTAAGAGAAGCCAGATAACTCATTTAATTCTAGGTTCTGGATAACTCTTATGCTGATAATGAAGATAATTAAATATATCTGAATAATTTTGTTTGTGTCTTTGAGAATTCCATACATAAGTAAAGTTTTTCTATCATTAGCACCTGTCTCCCTTCTCTAATTCTCCATGGCCCCTTCCTATCAAATGTCTAACTCCTTCTTTATAAGTTATTGAAGATGCTGTCTTTTTCCAGTATGTATTTCTGGCTTCTGTATAAAATAATATGTCCATAGGTTTGTGGATTTATATCTGGGTGGTCAGTCTGATTCCATTGATCAACATATCTGTTTTTATGCCAATACCATGAAGCTTTTATTACTACAGCTGTGCAGTAGAACTTGAAATCAGAGATGGTGATACTTCCAGCAGTCCTTTCATTGTTCAAGTTTTTTTTTTGTGTGTGTGTGTGTGTGTATGTGTGTGTGTGTGTGTGTGTGTGTGTGTTCCCATATGTAGCCAAGAATTATCCTTTCAAGGTCTGTAAAGAATTGTGTTGGTTAACTTCTTGTTTTTTTTTTTATTAATTACACTTTACTCACTTTGTATCCCCCCCCTGGTTCCCTCCCTCCTCCCATCCCAATCCCTCTCTTTCTCCACCCTCTGCCTACATGCCCCTCCCCAAGTCCACTGATAGGGGAGGTCTTCTTTTCCTTGCTTCTGATCCTAGTCAATTAGGTCTCATCAGGAGTGGCTGCACTGTCTTCTTCTGTGGCCTGGTAATGTTGCTTCCCCCTCAGGGGGAGATAATTAAAGAGCAGGCCAATGAGTTCATGTCAGAGACAGTCCCTGTTCCTATTACAATGGAACCCACTTGGATACTGAACTGCCTTGGGCTACATCTGTGCAGGGGTCTTAGGTTATCTCCATGCATAGTCCTTGGTTGGAGTATCAGGAAAGACCCCTGTGCTCAGATTTTTTTGGTTCTGTTACTCTCCTTATGGAGTTTCTGTCCTCTCCAGATCTTACTATTTCCCACTTCTTTCCTAAGATTCCCTGCACTCTGCCCAAAGGTTGCCCATAAGTCTCAGTATCTACATTGATAGTCTGCAGGGCAGAGCTTTTCAGAGGTCCTCTGTGTCAGGATCCTGACTTGTTCCCTCTTTTCTCCTTCTTCTGATGTCCAGTCTCTTTGCCTTTCTGGATAGGAATTGAGCATTTTAGCAAGAGTCCTCCCTCTTGATTAGTTTCTTTAGGTGTACATATTTTAGTAGGTTTATCCTATATTATATGTCTATATGAGTGAGTATATACCGTGTGCATCTTTCTGCTTCTGGGATAGCTCACTCAGGATAAAAGTATTCATTGCTATTGTACTAAAATGGCTGAAATGTGGGGATTACCTTCTCTTTCCTGATCACATCCAGACTGATATTAAATCTTAAAATTATCAAAAAAGATATGAAAAGGAACCACTTGTGGTTCTTTATATAGTTAGGACATAAAAATATGCTGGTGCCATGTATCCCCAGCTGTCCAATTTTGTATGCAACCCTTGAGATTTTACAGAACTGTCACTTTCTAGGTGAGAAGGCCGGAGCTGACAGTGAAGTTCAGAACACTTGTTAGGTTTAGATATCTGTTGTATTATATCATTTTCACTCATTGTCTTTTCTATGTTTTAAGAACTAATTTTTGAAAAAAAAATTTCTTATACTATATCTAACTTTTATGTAAATATTATAGCACTATCCAAAAATTAGTAGTGCAGTGGCCCTTTATTTTTGTCTTTTGTAGTTTAGAATATAAGAATAAATCAAATGCTGTTTTTTTTTTTTTTTTTAAAAAAAAAAAAAGAATTGTGTTGGAATTTTGATGGGAGTTGTTTTGCGTCTAGAGACTGTGTGTGATACCATGGCCATTTTTACCATGTTAATCTTGTGATGTTGGAACGTTGAGGGCCTGCTCTGGGAGGATAGCAGGGCTCTAGTTGAGATATATTTTACTGGCTGTTATTGAATGTGATTTCATGTTGACGTCTAAGCATCTGTGTTTGCGGGAGATTATAGGTCTAGGTGCTGATTTCTGGGAGGCCAGAAGGAGATGGTTTGTGTGAGCCACAGGAGGCATGAACATGGACTGGCAGGAGACAGCAGCTGGGAGTAGTTGAGGGATTGAGTCAGCTGGGGGAACTTAGAGAGCAGTGTATGTCTGCAAGAAGCCTACCTCCTCTTCAGATAGGAGTGGCATGTAACTGCGCAAAGAGTGCCTGCCCCATCTGACAGGTGGGAGGTCAGGAGGGGATGGTCTGTTGGAGCCACCTGAGGCAGGGAGAGGGGAAAAGGAAGGTTGCAGCTGATATTTTGTTGCAGTTCTAGGGATGAGCCTGTGGAATTGGGTCTGCTGGGAGAACAGGGAGAGCACAGTAGGCCTGTAGGCAGATACCCGGTATTTTCAATTATTTTTATTCTAAATACCCACCACCACCACCACCACCACCACCACCACCACCACCACTACCACCACCTCTTCTGCTCTCATCACCAACATAACTGAGTTTAGGTATCTCTAAGGACTCTGGTCCCTAGACAAGTCTGATTTTTCTTTTCTTAGAAGCCATTAATTACATGTAGCTCTAAATCTAGAACTGGGCCTTCTAAAATTCTTCCTTTCACTTTGTCAAGTCTGCCATATTTGTCACTGTCCAGGACTGGCTTAGACCACCATATTTTTTAAATTCTGTGGTGCAGGTGCTAGAAAGAACCATAGTGAAACTATATTCAAAATATTTCTATATACTAAAGTTTTATACTAGTTTATCCTTCAATAAAGTAAACATATTGTATTCTAAATACTTATTTTCACACCCACAGATAACTGTAACTCTCTTTTGTTATAATTTATTTATTTATTTAATTCACTTTACATCTCTCCTCTCCTCCCAGTCCCACCCTCCCTCCCACTCTCTCCCCTGCCTCTCATTGTCCTCAGAAAAGGGGAACTCTTTTTCCCTTTCATCTCAGCTCATCAAGTTGCATCAAGACTGAGCATGTTCTTTTCCCCTGTGGGCTGGTAGGAATTTCCACTAGTGGGAAGTGATAAAAAAGCTGGCAAGTGAGTCTGTGTCTGATGCAGTCTCCATTTCCTTTTGCAGAGGTCCCACATGAAGCCTAAACTGTTCATCTGCTACATTTTAGTAGGGGGCCCAGGTCCAGTTCTTCACATATCCTTGGTTGAACCTTCAGTCTTCGCAAGCCCCTCTGAGCCCTGGTTAGTTGGCTCTGTTGATCGTCTTGTGGAGATCTTGTCACCTCTAGATGCTTTTCTTTTTCCTCCAAGTTTTTCATAAGACTCCCTAAGCATTGCCCAATGTTTGGCTGCTTATCATCTGTTTTAAGATGCTGCTGAGTAGTATCTCAGAGGAAAACTGTCAGGCTCCTTTCTGCAAGCTTAGCAGAATATCCTTCCTACTGTCAGGGGTTGGCACTCTTCCATAGGGTAGGTTTTTGGTTGGGCAGGCATTGGTTGGGAATTCCCTCATTCTTTGCTCTATCTTTATCCCTGTGCATCTTGTAGACAGGGTAAATTTAGATTGAAGTTTTTGTGGATGGGTTGGAGTACCCCTCCCTCTACTTGGAGGCTAAGTCTAGTTTGAAAGTGTCCTCTTCTGTCTTGATGGATTCTGTTACTAGGCAAATATGTTCATAGCAGCTTTATATGTAATAGCCAGAATCTGGAAACAACACAGATGTCCCTCAACCAAAGAATGGATTAAAAAAAAATCTGTGGCACATTTATACAATAGAATACAACTCATCTATTAAAAACAAAGAAATTATGAAAGTTGTGAGCAAATAGAACTAGAAAATACCATCCTGAGTGAGGTAACCCAGACTCAGAAAGACACATATAGTATGTATTCACATATAAGAGGATTTTAGCCCTATAGTACAGGATAAGCATATTACAAGGCTTAGACCCAAAGAAGATAATTAACAAGTAGGATCTAGGAGAGGATGCATAAATCTCACTTGGAACGGGAGATTGAAGAGATAGAGGTAATGGCTGAAGAGAGGGACCAAGGTAGGAGAGGGGGCACAGAGGGCTAAGAGGGTAGAGAATAGACCTGGAGAGAGCAAGGGTAAGAGGACAGAAGGACTGTAGAGAAAACAGAAGTGGAGAATGGCTATATCTCTATTAACAACTGGAGACCTAAGTCAGGGTAAGCCCCTGGAAGTATATGAGGGGTATTCAAGAAATGTAACTCTAAATCTACATAAAACAGCTTCTTTTGCACAAAGCAGAGATTATAGACATGTACAAATGATCAAAATGGCCAAAAATGAGGACAGCATGAAATTATTTGCATCAGAGTTTCTTGACTACAATCTTTATAAAATTAATTATGTCTTAATTTTATGTACATATGAATGTAATAGCCATAGAAACACATCCATAATGAATCCTCAATAGGTCTAAGAAGGTTTCCCCTGTTTTAACGAGGAAGTGAAGTTAGAATTAAGATATTGCTTACATAATTTTATGATTACATAATACATAATACATTTACATATTACATTATACATAATACATAATACATTTTGACTATATTTTTCTCAATATTTGTTTATTTTTATTACTAAAATGGAAGATGACTTGTCTTTTCTTACAGTTGACAATGGTAACAAGAGAAAGTGTACAAATTAAATTGTAGAGTTCTTCCTTTACAACATCTGGAACTTATTAGAATAATTAAGTACTGAGGTGGGAGTGGGAAAATAATTCTCAGTTCTGACCCATTACACAGGCGAAAGGGGGAAATCAATGCTAGAGCATGTAGATGAAACCTTAATAATGACTCAGTACAGGAAACCATTATAATTAGGTGGTACTGTGCTTCTGAGTTACTTAAATTTGGAAAAGCTTAAACAATATCTTCAGGAGAAAGTTAATTCGTTAACATGGCAGGGATTTCAGGACTGGTAATAATCTTTAGTGAGTTAACCAAGCTTCATGATTACATATACTCCCTGAGATGAAGGAGAGGCTTTCATAGATCTGAATGATTTAATTTACTGGTAAATAAGGTTCAAAAAGCAATCAGAGTATGTGAAAATAAAAGCAGGCAAATGAGTCTATTCCAATCACTGAAAACAATTATAAAAAGACTTAAATCAAGCCAGAGTATTTAAGAAAAGGAGTTGACACAGGGTCATATCTCATGCTTCTGAGCCTCAAGATATCTTTAAAGTATAGGTGACCATGACAGATCAGAGAACAGAAAGATAAAAACGCTTTTCATTGTGCCATTGACTCTAAATGAAGGGGATATTTAGTAGGTAGGAGCTACTCCCAATGATTAGTCTAACATAGTGGCCAAGACTGTATGTGATGGTTACTCAATTTTTTCATAGACCTCCAATTTAAAGTGCAACATTTTGAGTTGCCTATTATTATTCAAAATATCTTTGGACTCTGGTAGATGATGGAGCTACATATTTCTTAATTAATTATAACTTTTCAAATAATATGAACATAGGAAAAAATTCACAGTTGTAGATACAATGTTAAGATGAACTAAAATAAGCCTTTTATAAAGGTTGGCATTTATTCTACCTATAGTTTTCTGTGTACATTTCTTCTCTAGAACCATGAATACAATGCTAGGGTACAGATAGAATAACGTTGTTGGAAGGTTTTGCTTGACAAGATGAAGAAAGGCCACACAATATGGCCAGGTGAAATGAGAGCCTGCAATGTTAAAGATTATTCATGTCACACCACCACAAGTCATTTCAACTGGCTTGTTAAAACTCAGATTGACTGATGGAGAATGACTATGAGTTACATTATAACCAATAAAATATTTGTTCAACAAGGCAAAGGGAACTTCCCATGCTATTTTGACTTTTGCATTTGTGTGTGTGTTTGTGTGTGAGAGAGAGAGAGTAAAATGCTTTAGCCACTGAATCCCAAAATCAGTTGACACTTATTTGTAATGAATGCCAGCAGAAAAGGTTAGTTTCATTGTCCCACTGTTAATCATGGGATGATGGCCCAGGTTCTTGCTTTGTTATTCTGCCACATTATGATAAAAGGGGTAATTACATAAAAGATATAATGCTAAACTATGAATGTCTTAGAGATTTAGCAAAACATCTGGAACACTAGTAAATAAACACCATTAAGCAGTTGAAATGCAGAAGGCACCATTATATGAAAGGTAAACAATTTACTTGGAGCATTTTGTCACTATGTAACTGTCTGTGCTTTAGAGAGGGTCCTTTAAATAACTCTGATAATCCTATTCATTTCCTAAGATGGTCTGTAGTGTTATCTTTATCTGGGATTGAAAGACATTTCTTCATATCTCATGAAACACTAAAAAAGTTCTTTGTTTATGAAGTTCAAATAACACCAAGTAGAACATAAAGAATTTTACAGCAATACATACAATAAAGTGATCAAAATTTTAAAAAATCAAAAACTATTTAAAACAAGTAATAACTTGTGATGGCTCATAATGATAGTCAATGTGACATCCACACTCACAGGAAAAAAAAAAAAAAACTCTGGTAATATTTGTAAGAGAATCATTACTAATAATTATTATTTAATTATATTTTATTTCTTTGTTTGAATTAATTTATTTATTTACCTTACACCCCCTCCATCCACTTCTCCCAGTCCTCTCCCCATCTCCTGCCCAACCAATCCTCTTCCCTTTCTCTTTATAAAAGGGGAGGACTCCCATGAATATCAACAACCTTAGCTTTTCAAGTTGCTGTAAGACTAGGTGGATCTTTCCCTATTGAGGCAAGAATATGCATCCTAGAAGCGGGTAAGGGTCCCAAAGGCAGGCAACAGAGTCAGAAACAGCCCCTGCTCCCACTGTAAGGAGTTTCACATGACGACTGTAGAGAGCCGAGGTTCAGACGCCATTACAAGATGGCGCCGGCATCCAGTCTCTGTACTGGTAACAGCCTCTAAGAGCACATGTGCGGGTTGCAAAAGCGCACCAAGCCACTGCCCCACCCCGGGCCGTCAGACGGGTATGAGTAAGCAGCCAATCAGGGTATGACACGTCACTCCACGTCACTTAAGTGCGGTCAGGGCTTATTTAAGCAGCACCATTTTAGGGCCTGGGGTCTCCTCCTTTCATTGCGTAATAATAAAGCCTGCTGCAGAAGGATCCTGTCGTCCGTGTGCGTTCTTGCTGGCGAGACGATTACGCGGGTCGCAACAGACGACAAGCTGTACAAATATGCTACATATTTGCATAAGACCAAGTGAGTCCCATGCATGCTTTCTGGTTTGAGGTTCTGTCTCTGTGAATCCGTATGGACCTGGGTTAGTTGACTCAGTAGGGTTTCTTGTGGTATCCTTGACTACTTTGGCTCCTATAATCCTTCCTCTCCCTCCTCAGCAGGATTCCTAACCTCAAACTAAAGCTTGGCTGTGAGTCTCTGCATCAGGTTCAATGAATTTCTGGATAAAGCCTCTCTGATGAGAGTTATGCTAGGCTTCTACCTGCAAGTATAACAGAATATCATTAATAATGTCAAGGGTGGGCTCCATCTCCAGGCGTGGTTCTCAAGCTGGACCAGACATTGTTTGCTTTTCCCTTAATATCTGGTCAATCTTTACCCCTGCACATCTTGTAGTCATGATAGAAAGGTTTTCTGGCTAGGTTGGTGCCTCAGTCCCTCCACTGTAATTTTTCCAGGTTACAGGAGATGGCCAGTTCAGACTCCTTTTTTCTCATTGCTAACAGTCTTAGCTAGGGTCATCCTTATAGATTTCTGGGAATTTCATTGCTCTATGTTTCTAGTTTATCCCAGAGATGGCTCCTATTCCATTTGTCTCAACTAGTACTCTCTTCCTCTGTCCTCAACCCACCTGATTCCACCTGTTTCCTTCCCACCACCTCCCTGATCCAGTCCCCTCCCACAATTCACCCAAGATGGCTATTCTATGTTTGCTTTTCAGTGAGATTCAGGTATCTACCCTTTGGGTTCTCCTTGTTTCTTACCGTTTTGGGGTCTATAGATTGTAGCATGATTATCTTTTTGTTTTCTTTTTTCTTTTGTTCTTCAAGACAGGGTTTCTCTGTGTTCTGTGTAGCCTTGGCTGTCCTATACCTGTTTTGTAGACCAGGCTGGCCTCAAATTCACAGTGATCTGCCTACTTCTGCCTCCCTGAGTGCTGGGATTACAGGCATGTGTCAGCATGTCTGGCTGGTTATGCTCTTCTTATGGCTAATATTCAAGTGATTACATACTATGCATACCATGTTTTCTTTCTAGGTTTGGGTTGCCCCACCCAGGATGATCTTTTCTAGTTCTACACATTTGCCTGCAAGTTTCATGATGTCACCTCCCTATCCCCCCCCCCTTTTTTTTCCTGAGATAAGGTTTTTCTGTATAGCCTTGGCTGTTCTCAACTCACTTTGTAGACCAGGTTGGTCTCAAACACACAGAGATCCACCAGGCTCTACCTTCCAGAGTGCTGGGATTACAGACATGTGCCACCCCACATGCCTGAAGTCCTTGTTTTTAATAGCTGAGTAACACTCCATTGTGTAAATGTACCACATTTTAGGTATACACCCCCTCTGTATATATTAGGGGGCATCTAGGTTGTCTCCTGTTTCTGACTGTTATGCACAAAGCTTCTGTGAACATAGCTGAACAAGAGTCGTTATGGTATAATTGAGCATCCTTTGGGTAAATGGCCAGGAGTGATATAGCAGGGTCTTGAGGTAGAAATATCCCAATTTTCTGAGAAACTGTCAAATGGATTTCCAAAGTGGCTGTACAAGTTTACACTCCCACTTGCAATGAAGGCGTGCTCCTTTGCTTCTCATCCTCATCAAAAACACAAGCTGTCACTTTTTAATTTTTTTAATTATTATTATTTATTACAATTTATTCAATTTGTATCCTGACCATGTCCACCTCCCTTGTTTCCTCCCAATCACACCCTTCCTCCCTCTTTTCCCCCTATGCCCCTCCCCTAGTCCACTGATAGGTGATGTCTTCCTCCCCCTCTATTTGACCCTAGCCTCTCAGGTCTCATCAGGACTGGTTCCATTGTCTTCCTCTGTGGTCTGGCAAGGCTGCACCCACCAGGGGTAGGTGATCAGAGTGCCTGTCACTAAGCATTTTTGATCTTGGCCGTTTTGTCAGATATAAGAAGGAATCTCAGAGTTGTTTTGATTTGCACTTCTGCTATGGCTAAGAATGTCTTTATATACTCTGGATATTAGCCCTCTGTCAGATATTGGGTTGGTGAAGATCCTTCCCAATCTGTAGGCTGTTGTTTTTTTCTGATGACACTGTGTTTTGTCTTAACAGAAGCTTTTCAATTTCATGAGGTCCCATTTATTAATTGTTGATCTTAGTTCCTGAGCATGCTTTCTCCACTATGAGGTTTATTTTATCTTGGCTTTATGTTGATATTCACTTGCTTTGACACACTTAGGCTTGAGTTTTGTGCAGTGTGATAGGTATGGATCAATTTGCATTCTTCTACATGCAAATATCTAGTTAGACCAGAACCATTTATTGAAGAGTCTTTCTTTTTTCCATTGTATAATATTGTTTTCTTTATCAAAGCTCAGATGTTCACAGGTGTGTGGATTTACTTGTGGGTGTTCAATTGATTTTATTGATCAACCTGTTTGTTTACAAACCAGTACCATGAGATTTTTATTACTTACTATTGCTCTGTAGAACAGTTTGAAATCAGAAGTTCTTTTACTGCACAGAGTTGCTTTAGATATCCTGTTTTTGTTTGTTTGTTTTAATTTTTTCATATGAAGTTGAGGATTGCTCTTTCAAGGTTTGTAAATAATTGTGTTGGAGTTTTGATGGGAATTGCATTGAATCTGTAGAATGCTATTGGTAAGATGGCTATTTTTACTATGTTCATCCTGCTGATCCATGAGTACATTTACACAGTGGCATACACATGCTGGAGAGGATGTGCAAAAAGGAACCCTTCTTCATTGCTGTTGGGAATGCAAACTTGTACAATCACTTGGGAAATCAATTAGGCACTTTCTCAGAAAATTGGGAATAACTCTCCCTCAAGACCCAGCTATATTGCTTTAGATATATAACCAAAAGATGCTCTACCGTACAATAAGGCCCTCTCTCTCCTGCTCTCCCTACTCTCCACAATTGCTCCCCTTCCTATCCCCTTTCCTACTCAGTTTCCTGCTACAATCTACCTCCAATTCCCCATATACCACCCTTGCAAGCAAATGGGATGGAACTAGAAAAGATTATCCAAAGTGCAGTAACCCAAATCCAGAAAGACACACATGGTATGTATTCACTTATAAGTGGATATTAGCCATATAGTACAGAAATCCACAGACCCAAAGAAGCAAAGTAACAAGGATGGAGCAAAGGAGGAAGCTTGAATCTCACTCAGAAAAGTAAATATTGATTGTCTTTTATCTGTTTGTTGAGACTTAATTTGTGACTGAGTATGTGGCCAGTATTGGAGACAGTTCTGTGTAGTGCTGAGAAGAAGATATAGTCATTTGTGTTTGGATGAAATATTCTGCACATAACTGTCAGGGCCATTTGAGTCATAATGTCTATTTGTTTCATTATTTCTCTGTTTAGTTACTGTCTGGATGACCTGTCTGTTGTTGAGAGTCAGTCATTGAAAGCTTCTAATATTAATGTTTGGGGTATAATGTGTGATTTCAGCTTTAGTAATGTTTCATATGCAGATGTAGTGACCTTGAATTTGGGGCATAGACACCCAGAATAGAGATGTCACCTTAGTGGATTTTTCTTTGGGTGAGTCTGAACTCCTTCCCTGTCTCTTTTGACTAAATTTGGTTGGAAGTCTATTTTGCTAGATATCAGAGCGGAATATCTAACTTGCTTATTGTGTTTATTTGCTTGGAAAATATTTTTCCAGGCCATTACTCTGAGGTAATGTTTACCTTTGATGTTGAGGCATATTGTTGTGTGCGACAGAAGGATGGATCCTGTTTTGTTATTCATTTTGTTAGCGTGAGCATTTTTACTGAAGAATCGCATGCATTGAAGTTGAGAGATATTAATACCCTGATTGTTAATTCCTGTTATTATTCCTGTTATTTTGATGTTGGTGGTTGTAGGGTGTATCTCTCTTTTTCTATTTGTGTGTGAGAGTGTGTATGCCTATAACACTTCCACTCTTTATTTTGTTAGTGTGAAATTATTAATTTCTTGTTTTTTTTCTTTAGTGTATTTAATCTTCTTGGGTTGGAGTTTTTCTTTTAGCATCTTCTGTAAGGCTGAAATTGTGGATAGATATTATTTAAGTTCATAACATGACCATCTATGGTATTGAAAGTTGAGCTGATATCTATGGTCTCTTAGAGTCTACAAGGCTTCTGCCTAGGTTCTTCTTGATTTTAGAGTCTATGTTGAAAAGTTGTGTATACTTCTGATAGGTCTGCTTGTATATGTTACATGGTCTTTTTCCCTTGAAACTTTTAATATTCTTGCTTCTGTACATTCAGTGTTTTGATTATTATGTAGTAAGGGGATTTTATTTTCTGGTCTAATCTATTTGATTTTCTGTAAACTTCTTGTAAGTTTATATTCATTGTTTTCTTTAGGTAAGGGGAATTTTCTCCTCCTATTTTGTTGAAAATCTTTTCTGGGATTTTTAGCTGACATTCTTCTTCTTTTTCCTTTATTCCTATTATTCTTAGGAATAAATCCTTTGGACTTTTCAAAGTGTCTTAGATTTTCCTGGATATTTTGTGTCAGGAATATTTTTGATATAACATTTTCTTTGACTGATGTATCAGTTTCTTTCTTTGTATTTTCTAAGCCTGAGATTCTATCTTCTATCTCCTGTATTGTGTTGGTGACACGTGAGTCTGTATTTCCTGTTTGCTTTCCTAGATTTTCTTTCTTAAGGATTCCTTCAACTTGTTTTCTTTCTTCCGTCTATTTCTATTTTGGGGTCTTGAACAGTTTTATTCTTTTCCTACACCTGTTTGATTGTGTTTTCCTGTATTTCTTTAAGGGATGTATATACTTCCTCTTTAGAAGCTTTTGTCATCTTTATAAATGTGAATTTATGGCCACTTTCTTTTTTTAATTTTCACATGTTTTTTTTTTAATTTTATTTTTTCTTATCAGTTACATTTTATTTAACTCTGTATCCCAGCTGTATCATGCTCCCTCATTCCCTCCCATTCCCACCCTCCCTCCCTCATCTCCACCCTGCCCCTTTCAAAGTCCACTGATGGGGGGGACCTCCTCCCCATTCATCTGATCCTGTTTTATCAGGTATCTTCAGGACTGGCTGCAAAGTCCTCCTCTGTGGCCTAACAGGACTGCTCCTCCCTTGGGGGGGTGGGGAGGCCAAAGAGCCAGCCATTGAGTTCTTGTTAGAAATAGTCCTTGTTCCCTTTACTATGGGAAACCAATTGGTTACTGAGCTACCATGGGCTACATTCAAGCAGATGTTCTAGGTTATATCCATACATGGTCCTTGGTTGAATGTCAGTCTCAGAAAAGACACTGTGCCCATATATATTTGGTCCTTGTGGAGCTCCTATCCTTTCCCCATCATACTAACTCTGCCAAAGGTTTGGTTATGTGTCTTTGTATCTGCTTTGGAAACACTGCTAGTTAGTCTTTCAGATGCCTTTAGTAGACTCCTGTCATACGTTCAATGCACATCCCATCTGTCTTTCTAAATGAGGATTGATCCTCTTACCCCATGTCCACTCTCTTGATTATCTTTTTTAGGTGTATAGATTTCATTATGTTTATCATATCGTATAGGTCTATATAAGTGAGTATATACGGTGTTTGTCTTTCTCCTTCTGGGATATTTCACTCAGAATGATCTTTTCAAGGTCCCACCATTTGCCTGCAAATTTCATGATTTCCTCCTTTTTGATTGCTGAGTAGTATTTCATTGTGTAAAAATACCACAATTTCTGTATCCATTCCTCCGTTGGTTGATGGACATCTGGCCACTTTCTCATGGATCAGCTATGTTGGAATATCCAGGACTAGTTGTAGTAGCATAGGTCATATCATCCTGCCCTGGCTGTTGTTTATTCTTTTTATGCTGGTCTCTACTCATCTGGATTTTGGTGTTATTGTAAGTTTAGGTGCTACTTTCTGAGTTTATCTTTGTTAGTTAGGTTGGTTTTGGATGTTTCCCCCCTTGGTTTCTCTTTTCTCTGGTCTTTTGGCCTAAGTGGCCTGGGGTTATTATGACCAGCTAGCCTTCAGGTCGAATAGGGTGTCTCCACTGGGCTTTATTGTGGCCTGAAATATTATTGGGGTTATGGGTGTTAACGTAGCCTCTGGAGTTTTTAGAACATGTGTGGGCTTTGGAAAGCAGAGAACTTCTGCCAAAGTTGCAGGCATGAATATGGAGCCCACATGACAGGATGCAGTTTACAGCTCTTGGGTATGCCTTATGTTTTGGCAAGCATGGTCCATAGAGAAGAGTATTACCTGGAATCCATGCTGCTGGAGCAGTCTCTGGGAATGCAGGCAGAGTTGAGGGGCAAGTAGGAGAATATTTAGATTAAACTGGATATTTAGATGAAATTGAAACATGCTCCATAAATGTGAGCATTCCCATTCCATGTTCAGAACAAAAACAAAAGAGAAATATAAACATAGTCATACTTCTACTTTCTGCCTCCTGGTTGTGGATGCAATGCAATAGGATCAGCCACTTCAGATCTCCATTTTCCCCCTTGATGTAACTGAAGACATTGGATATAACTATATATTAAAGGAATCTTTCACCTCTTTTGTTGCTTTTGTTGGGTATTATGCTGTAGAATTTAGACAAATAATGCAGAAAATTGGTATCAAGATATGAGGTTGTTGCTGTATTAAATTAGACTTTGTGGTTCTCAGTCCACTGGAACTGCTCTATGTGAAAGGCGAAGTGTTTGAAACTGTGGCATGATTATGATGGGAGACTGCAGGGCAGAAAGCTCAGGAAAATGCAGAATGTGTCTTTTTTATGAGGCTTCAGTAGAAAAAGATCTCAGAACTGAACTAGAGGGCCTTCATCTTGTATTCTGGCAAAGAATGTGGCTGTCAGGGTGGTTGAGAATTTGAATGACTTCAAAGCAAATGCATTTTAAAGTAATGGATTAATGTGTTTGGAACAGGAAGTTTCAAGGCATAATAGATTTCAGCCTATGGCATGATTGTTGTTCAGAATTATTGCAATGCATGTCTATAGTAAAAACAAATAACAAACAGGGACAAAATATTTTAAAATATGTCGTTTGTTAAAGAAGAGAACTTAATTAAAGTTTAGTGCTGCAACCAAGGTGCAAAATTGTTAAACACGAAACTCCTGCTCTAGATGGTGACAAAAAGAAAATTACCCTAAATGCTGGACTCCCACAAAAGGCTCCATGGTCTGAAAATGCAAATTCCTTTGGAAGAAGAGAGTCTAAAGTAGAAAGACCATTGAAGGGGACCATTGAAGGGGTTATTTGTTTTTCAAATCAAATGTTTAGAGAAGTATTTCTTTGGGTCTTTTTTTTTTCTTTAACAACAATAGTCAAAGAGTAATAACATTCAGTATTTCAATTCTTCAAGTAATTTTCTAAAACCAAGCTTATTCTGTGGTCTAATGGAATTTCATATCTTTTTTTACAAGTCTGTGACAGGCAAAATTAAGTAAATTTACAGTTCGCTCATGTATATTTCAGTAAAATTCATATGCTTTAGTGTGAAACTTAAAGAATTAAAGGGGGAAAAGGAAAACTCGTTGGGCCATGTGCCTTTGCAGGCTAGGGACATCCTTTAGAATGAAGACCACTGAAGAAATTCAATCAAGCTTTCCAACCCAGTGAAGCAGAAATTTTCATTTTGTCTGAAACCTGGTTTTTATTTTTTATGAATTTAAGTCCCTCCTTTGTCATTTATCTTTACAATGTTTCTTGCAGTACAAAGTCAGTAATGTCTCATGACCCCAGTCCTGGCAGCATCTCTTTTGAAAGACCCCTTCACATGGAGAACCAATCTGGTTGCATAGTGCACAACCCATAGTTTATACTGATGCTGATGCTTAGAAAATATATTTTACCAAAAATCACAATGGTTTATATTAAAATATGTTTATTCCAGATTTATCACATTTGTTATTAATACGGATGAGTCTGGAGCCTTGAAAACATCCCACATAGTTTCTGATATTATCTTTTGTGCATATATATGGTTATATTATACTATACTATACTATACTATACTATACTATACTATACTATACTATACTATTTTATTTCATTTTATTTTATTTTATCTTTCTGGGTTACCCATACCACCCATTGCCTTCCTTCATATGATCAGTTGCTCTAAAATATATTGTGGCATACTGTTTAGTTCAGATATAAAACCATAAGTTTTATGTTAACTCATGAGCAGTATCTTTTATCTCGCTGGTCACTTTTTATGAAGAATCTTATGATGATTACCAAGTAAATAGATACAAAATGTCTTTTCTAATAATTCAAAAATAACTTGAGTAAATAAAGGAACACATTCACAAATCCGGGTTACGTCAGACATTGACCTGTAGTCAAATAACCAACACTCAGACATCCCTGAAATTTAGCGAGAAAACGAGGCTATTTGGAGGACCTACACTGGTGATGTGTGCATGCTTCCCTTTGTTCAGTTTATTTCTTTTACACAATTTTTGTAGAATTTTTTTAAATTTGTTTTGAGTATGGATTGTTTTCTCCATTTTGGTGAGGAAATTTGCTAAATAAAATTTTTACTCATCTTGGGAAATTTTATTCACAGTTTAATTTATGTTGTAAGATGACGTCAGCACCGAGAACAAAATGTGGATTATTGAGCAGTTTCAACCATACAAGATAATGTATTAGCTTTTAATGCATTAGTATTATTCTTAAAATAAAATAAAATAAAAATGAAAACATGGCATGTGACTCTTTAAGACACAAGTTTGGCAGACAGGAACACAATTTTACTGTATTCGAGTCTGAAAAATTATAACCATTAAGCACATTTGCCATTTACTTAATTTGGTTTTAGTCTTTTAAAGTTATAGACACATTGTGCAACTTTATGCTATCTAATAGTATGAGACAACTTAGTGCGCCTCTTTGAATTCTGAGGGCAGAATTTCTTTGATCGGTGGGCACAAGGGTGCCTGAGACTGGGAGTCCCAATGGCAAGAAAACCCCACGGGGAAGCAAAGTTGCGAGTCTGATCACGGGTCACCCAGTCTTTCCCCGGAAGGTCTCGGGGTCCTCGGGTACCCACAGCCATCTCAACTGAGCTCCCGCAGACTAGCACGCTCCGCCAGCCCAGAGGCCTGCTGTGTACCAACTACTCCTTACAGACAGAACTGTGTGCCCCAAGACACCAGAGCAGTACTCACCCGCCACAGATTACGTCTTGGGTTCTGGGGCACAGAGCCCCAACCTCAGACCTACAAAAGACGGGGAACTCTGAGATCAACCCCCAGATACTGCTCCAAGGGGCAACCAGTTATCCCTAACAAAACCGACCAAACCACGGGACACACAGGTTATAGCAGCTGATCACTAAATTTACAACAAGAAACCCAGAAGGAGGGCAGCTGTCTCCAGGACTTCTCCATGTGACAGGAGAGCCCTCTTGACTAATCCATTTATTTCAAAAGCGTGCCTTTTACATAGGATCTAGACCATGAGAAGCTGTAACAGTTCTGTTTGCCTTGAGGGTCAGTCAGTGCTTTAAACGACCAGTAGGATTCTTTGTAGATGACAGAAAATCACAAAGGGATAACGATAGCCAAACTCTGTAAATTTTCACTTCTTTATTCAACTAAGCTACTGGAAAAAGGTCATTTTCTTTAAGGATACCTACCCTGGTAGATAGATCATGCTTCAGAGAATAGCCACTCACCCAAAAATATATGGACACTTGTAAATTGGGCTTCAAAGGGTTAAAAAAAAAACTGATAGGAAACAAATTTGGGTGAGTAAGGATGGCTTTAGATTTGGAAGAAGTGCATGATTTTGATAAAAACATATTATGTTCTGTTTTTCTTTTTATCTTTATTATTTTTTAATTTTAATTTTTTCACAATTTATTCATTATATATCCCAATTGAAGACCCCTCCCTCAACTCCCTCATCCCTATTCTTCCTTCCCGCTTCCTTCCTATCCCTTCCCCTCATCCACTGAAAAGGGGAGTTTTCCATCATTGCCATCTGCCCATAGCTAGTTAAGTCTCATCAGGACTTCCTGGATCCTCTTCCTCTGTGGTCTGGCAAGGTGTCAAAAAGTAAAATGCTGAGAAAAAGTAAAAGAATGACATTTTCTTTTCCAGAGTCTTAATTTATCTTTTATTAATTACAATTTATTCACTTTGTATCGCAGCTGTAGCTCCTTTCCTCATTCCCTCCCAATTCCACCCCCCCTTCTCCTCCCATGCGCCTAGCCTCCCTAAGTCCAGTGACAGGGTGTTCCTCCTCCCCCTCCATCTGACCCTAGCCTATCAGGTCTCATCAGGACTAGCTGCATTGTCTTACCCTGTGGCCTAGCAAGGCTGAACCCCCCTCAGGGGAAGGTGATCAATGAGTCAGCCACTGAGTTCATGTCAGAGGCAGTCCCTGTTCCCATTACTAGGGAACCCACTTGGACACTGAGCTGCCATGGGTTACACATCTGTGCAAGAATTCTAGGTTATTTCTATGCATGGTTCTTGGGTGGGGATCAGTCTCAGAAAAGACCCTTGTGCCCACATATATTGGTTCTGTTGCTCTCCTTGTGGAGCCCCTGCCCTGTCTAGAGTGAGGTATCCCAGAAGCAGAAAGACACACACATGGTACATACTCAGTTATAAGTGGATATTAGACATATAATATAGGATAAACCTACTAAAATCTGTACACCTAAAGAAGCTAAGCAAGAAAGAGGACCCTGGGTAAGATGATCAATCCTCATTCAGAAAGGCAAATGGGATGGACAGAAGAAGAGGGAGAAAACAGGGAACAGGACAGTACCCTACCACAGAGGGCCTCTGAAAGACTCTAACCAGCGAGGTATTAAAACAGATGCTGAGACTCAGCCAAACTTTGAGCAGAGTGCAGGGAATCATATGAAAGAAGGGTGAGATAAAGGACCTGGAGAATGACACCTTTATTTTTTTTTATTAATTACACTTTATATCACTTTGTATCCCCCCTGTGGTTCCTTCCCTCCTCCTGTCCCAATCCCTCCCTTCCTCCACCCTCTGCATGCCTCCTTCTCCCCAAGTCCACTGATAGGGAGGTCTTCTTTTCCTTCCTTCTGATCCTAATCAATTAGGTCTCAGGAGTGGCTGCATTGTCTTCTGTGACCTGGTAATGCTGCTGCCCCCTGAGAATGACACCCTTTTAAATCAGATTTCTTGCAGTTACTTCATGAGGTAGACTGAAAATTTGGCTTTTTCCCAAGGAAATTAGGATAAGTTTAACATTATCTGATAAGGCTGCCCATATGAATCACATGTGACTAACAGAACTCTATGATCAAGCAGAATTTACGCAAAAGGCCTAAATGAACTTGGAAAGCTGAATTTAATTTCAACAACAATTTTCTTGCCTCCAAACACATCTTTCCAATCCTGTAATTTTGCAGAATGTGCTTCTACTTCCATTTTAGGCTTCATGTGTGGTATTTTATGACCGTAGTCATGTGAGAATCCAAAGACAGCTCTTATGTAGGATAATGACATTAGATTCTGTCTTAATGTGGTCTTTGAGGACTGTAGAAAAGATATATTGAGCAGCAGGTAGAGCTAACACTATCACATTACTTTCACTATCGTGTCTAAAAGGGGAAGTAGCTGGATGAAGGTACAAATGCTAACTTATAATGAAGGTTTGCTCTGATGTACTGGATGTACACTTGACCATTTTCAAGCTCATTAATAATATCTAGTCTACAAGAGGACCTTTACAATGAGAAGCAATAAACACTGAATTGCTAAACTATATTTTATTCACAAAAATACCGATTATGTCCTCATGAGGCAGACATGGTAGAGGTTCTGCTTTCTATGTATTTAACTAGGAGTCCAAATATGATTGACTTTGTCTGGAGAATTGATTCAGTAGTTAAGAGCACTTATTGCTCTTGTATAAGACCAGAGTTTAATTCCTATCATTCAGAAAGAAGCTCATAATTGTATGTATTTTCAATACTGGGAATCTGAAGCCTTACGCTGATCTTCACAAGCACCAGGCATGTATGTGGTTCACATGCACACATTCAGGCAACATACACATAAAATAACACAACAAAATAATCATGTTTGGCTTCTACTTGCTAATTCTTTTTTTAGTCCTTAACTTATTATTTATTATAATTTATTCACTTTTTATCCCCACTGGGGACCCCTCCCTCATCTTCTCCCAATCCTACCTTCCCTCCTTCATCTCCTCCTATGCCCCTTTCCAAATCCACTGATAGGTGAGGTCCTCCTCCCCTTCTATCTGACCCTAGCCTATCAGGTCTCATCAAGACTGACTTCATGGTCTTCCTCTGTGGCCTAGCAAGGCTGTACCCACAATTCTTACTGGTGTAAAAGCAGCTGGCTTTGAGTAGACATCATGAACTTGTTTAAAATATAAAGTAATAAGTATCCATTGGTTCAATGGTAGGGGAAAATGATAACAATATAAAATTAACAGTTTTGGGCTCTTTGGTATGGTAGCTCCCCAAATCCTCTGTGGCAATACTTGATCCCCAGATTTATTAAGGACATTTAAATGAAATGATGCTCAGGAATTTGAGTACTTGGTCTCTAGGTGATGGCACTGCTTTAATAATTTTGTGGCCTTTCTGAAGAACGTATAACCCTGTGGTTGGACTTTGAGAACTGAATACTCGTCATTTTCTGGTCACTGTTTACTTCATGCTTGTGTTGAGTATGTGAGGCCTCTCTTCCTTTTTGCCTGCTCTGTTATCATGGACTTTAAGCCTCCAGAACTATAAGTCCAAATAAACTCATTCTTCTCTAAGCTGTGTTGGCCAAGATAGTTTATAACAGCAAAGGAAAGTAACTCATTAATCGGTTACTGAGAGGCCGTGGAACCTTTGTAGAATGACTTAGATCGCTGTAGTGAATGTGACTGTGAGGGCTCCGCTTGCCTTTTTCCTGAAGAAGAGTTTATCTACACACCATAGATGTTCAATAATACACTGCCTCACACATTGCAGCCTTTGAAGGAAGGCTGCAATTCAGTGACAGCTAAATCATGCTCTGTAAAAGACAAGACTCAGAGCCAAAAGAGCCTTTCTTAAGTGTAGGCTGGTCATTCAGGGCATTTTATTGTAGGGACACAAATGTAATACATCCATGTAAGTCCCTTCCCGTTTTAGAAAGGGTTTCAGTCATGGTGAGCTTTTGTAAGTGTAGAGGAGGGCATAATGTTGTATTTTATATAACATCATAATCTAGAATTTCTGTTTGAACTATAAAACTTTATGAGTTTTGTTTGTTTGTGTTTTTTTTTCAAAAAAGGCTGTTAGAAAAGTCATTTCAAACAATTTTCTCCTGAGTATCAATCTACATGCCTATGAAAATTCAGTAAAAATATGAATATTATAGTTCTTTGGTTATAATGGTAACTATAACGTTTTACAATTTATGCATAATTTCTTGATTGATTGAATTGATTAGGCAATTTTATATTATAAAAAAATTTCTCATTCAAATCATTTGATTATGCAATTTTATTTTATTTTTTATTATTTTTTAATATTAGTTACAGTTTATTAACTTTGTATCCCTGATGTATCCAGCTCCCTCATTCCCTCCCAATCCCACCCTTCTACCCTCATCTCCTTCCTGCCCCTTTCCAAGTCTACTGATAGGGGAGGATCTCCTCCCCTTTCATCTGACCCTGGATAATCAAGTATCTTCAGGACTGTAAAGTACTCCTCTATGGCCTAGCAGGACTGCTCCGCCCTCAAGGGCAGGGGAAGAGGTCAAAGAGCCTGCCATTGAGAAATAGTCCCTGTTCCCCTTATTAGGATACCCACTTGGATACTTAGCTACCATGGGCTACATCCGAGCAGAGGTTCTAGGTTATATTTATATGTGGTCCTTGGTTGGAGGACCAGTCTCATAAAAGACCCCTGTGCCCAGATATATTTGGTCCTTTTAGAGCTCCTATTCTTTCCACATCATACTAACTCCCCCTTCTTTCATATGATTCCCTGCACTCTGCCAAAGATTTGGTTATGAGTCTTAATATCTGCTTCGATACACTGCTAGGTAGTCTTTTAGAGGCCCTCTGTGGTAGGCCCCTGTCCTGTTACTTGCTTTCTCCTACATCCAATGTCCATCCCATTTGTCTTCCTAAGTGAAGACTGATCATTTTACCCTGGGTTCTCTTTCTTGTTTATCTTCTTTAGGTGTATAGATTTCAGTATGTTTATCCTATCTTATAGGTCTATATAAGTGATTATATACCGTGTGTGTCTTTCTGCTTTTGGGATACCTCACTCAAGATGATCTTTTCTAGATCCCACCATTTGCCTGCAATTTTCATGATTTCCTTGTTTTTAATTGCTGAGTAGTATTCCATTGTGTAAAATACAACAATTTCTGTATCCATTCCTCAACTGAGGGACATATGGGTTGTTTCCAGGTTCTGGCTATTACGAATAAAGCAGCTACCAACATGGTTGAGCAAATATCCTTGTTGTGTACTTAAGCATATTTTGGATATATGCCTAGGAGTAGTATAGCTGGATATTGAGGAAGCACTATTCCTAATTTTCTGAGAAAGCGTCAGATTGACTTCCAAAGTGGTTTTACCAGTTTACATTCCCACCAGCAATGGAGGAGGGTTCCCCTTTCACCACCACCTCTCCAGAAATTTTATATTATACAAAAATTTCTCCTTCAAATCAATTTCTCATTCAAATCAAAATTGATTATTATATGTTATTAACATTCCCCACCATTAATATACTTATTCAGGTGTGTTTGAATTTTACATAAGGTTTTAGTCGGTGTTTCTTTGCATGCAGAATATTTAGAAAAAGGAATGTGAATATCAAAACTATATGCTTTTCTATTGTATTCATATAAATATGAATTATTAATTTTCATATTGATTTATAGAGTAGACATTTAAATTTTTTATTGTTGAAATAGTATAAAGTCTAAAATTATGTGCAAAGGTGAGTCAATTATGTAATACTATCTCAATTAAAAAAAACAAAGGAAGAAGAGAAGAGTAATAAAGTCTAGTGCAGTTTGGGTGTTAGCCATGTACCATATACTAAGGTGAGTGCCTTTTCCTAAAAAGAAAAGTAATCTAAATTATAAATTTCCCAGTTCTTTTTACCTCAAGTTCCCAGTGTGATCTAAGTCTCTCATTATATGTAATGATATGAGAGCAGAAATTTAATTAGAAATAAATAGAAAGCAGACCTGGCACTTTGTTAGCATGGTTTGCGGGAGATAAAGTGTGGTTAATCTCTTCAGGAGAAATCGACTCAAGAGCACAGTAACCTCATGGTTTCTGCCACAGGACTGTGGCATAAGAACAGTTCTCTCACTGAAGGCTAATCTGTTCAGGAGCTTGAAGTATCTAAGACCACAGCTCAGAACTGAGTTACTTATAACATTTACATCTCTAAAAACAGATGTCTCTTGATTTGATTAGCTCATGCTAATATTGTCAGAGCAATCAAGTTTTTTTTTTTTTCAACCCTTGTTCTACAGTGTGGATTGAGAACAAATTCTGAAATATCATTTTTGACATTTTCTGCAGCAATATAAAAGTTCTATTAGCCATTTGATATGTTCTAACAAATCTGTTTCAATTCAAATCATTTGGAGTAGAATATATGTTCTGTTTCAAAGCCTTGACCAATAAAAAAACTCAAAAATATATGAAACATTAAGGCTATATTCTAAAAAGCTATTTTATAGTAAACAGATTGTTATATATGTAACTGACTTCTATAAAGCCAGTTTATATATTTATCGTTCCTTGTTCCCCCCGCTTTGGATTCTTTATCTGATGTGTTGACATCTAAATGACAAGTAAAAACAGAAAGTTTAATTAAATAGAACACTTGTGAAGAAATGTTGTCATTTCTACCAAGTAAAATAAGGATAATGTAATTTTATAAATTTTCTGTGGAAATTAATTGAATATAGAGACGGTGTCCCCAGAATACATAAATACTGGTGTGTTTGCAATTATAATTGTGCTACTCTTTCTTATTTTATTTTAATAGACATTACTGAAAGGGATAAATATCTTATTAGATGTCATTAATAATCAATATAGTAGCCAAATATTTTTTCTGACAGCAGAAACTCTATACATGCCACATTATTGTCTCTCTCTTTGTGTTACTTGAGGGCATCACGTACAATGAGAGTGTGAAGAGGAGACTTAGAGATCAGAGGACAATAAGGCAATTATTGAAAAGAATACCAGATTTTGTAACATAAAACATTTATTTCTAATTCATATTGTCATTTAGTGAAAGGCACAATGATATTATTTTTTTATCAGTTTCTTTTTTTATAATTTTATTTTTTCTTATCAGTTACATTTTATTAACTCTGTATCCCAGCTGTATCCCTCTCCCTCATTCCCTCCCACTCCCACCCTCCCTCCCTCATCTCCACCCTGCTCCTTTCCAAGTCCACTGATAGGGGGGACCTCCTCCCCATTCATCTGACCCTGTTTTATCAGGTATCTTCAGGACTGGCTGTAAAGTCTTCCTCTGTGGCCTAACAGAACTGCTCCTCCCTTGTGGGGTGGGGAGGTCAAACAGCCAGCCATTGAGTTCCTGTTAGAAATAGTCCTTGTTCCCCTCACTATGGGAAACCAATTGTTTACTGAGCTACTCCGGGCTACATCCGAGCAGGGGTTCTAGGTTATATCTATACATGGTCCTTGGTTGAATGTCAGTCTCAGAAAAGACCCTGTGCCCAGATATATTTGGTCCTTGTGGAGCTCCTATCCTTTCCCCATCATACTAACTCCCCTTCTTTCATATGATTCCCTGTACTCTGAGGAAGGTTTGGTTATGAGTCTT
>REGO01000185.1:872366-914914 GCA_010120015.1 Rhombomys opimus | reverse complement strand
GAGACAACTTCCTGAACAGAACACCAACAGCACAGGCTCTAAGAGCAACAATCAATAAATGGGACCTCATGAAACTGAAAAGCTTCTGGAAAGCAAAAGACACTGTTGTCAGAATGAAAGGACAGTCTACAGACTGGGAAAGGATGGTCACAAACCCTATATCTGACAGAGGGCTGATATCCAAAATATATAAGGAACTAAAGAGTTAAAAAGCAATAAATCAAGTAATCCAATTAATAAATGAGGTACAGAGCTAAACAGAGAATGCTCAGTAGAGCAATACAAAATGGCAGAGAAACGCTTAAAGAGATGCTCAACATCCTTAGCCATCAGGGAGATGCAAATCAAAACGACCCTGAGATTTCACCTTACACCCATCAGAATGGCTAAAACGAATAATTCAAGTGACAACACATGCTGGAGAGGTTGTGGAGAAAGGGGAACCCTCCTCCATTGTTTGTGGGAATGTAAACTGGTACAACCACTTTGGAAGTCAGTCTGGTGCTTTCTCAGAAAATTAGGAATAGTGCTTCCTCAAGATCCAGCTATACCACTCCTAGGCATATATCCAAAAGATGCTCAAGTAAACAACAAGGACATTTGCTTAACCATGTTTATAGCAACTTTATTTGTAATAGCCAGAACCTGGAAACAACACAGATGTCCCTCAATGGAGGAATGGATACAGAAATCGTGGTAGTTTTACACAATGGAATACTACTCAGCAATCAAAAATGAGGAATTCATGAAATTTGCAGGCAAATGGTGGGATCTAGAAAAGATCATTCTGAGTGAGGTATCCCAGAAGGAGACAGACACACTCAGTAACCAATTCGTTGCCCATAGTAAGGGGAACAAGGACTATTTCTGACAGGAACTCAATGGCAGGCTCTTTGACCTCCCCACCCACCAAGGAAGGAGCAGTCCTGCTAGGCCACAGAGGAGGACTTTGCTGCCAGTCCTGAAGATACCTGATAAAACAGGGTCAGAAAAAAGGGGAGGAGGTTCTCCCCAATCAGTGGACTTGGAAAGGGGCACGGAGGACATGAGGGAGAAAGGAAGGGTTTGGGAGGGAATGAGGGAAAGGAATACAGAATTAATAAAATGTAACTAATAATAATAAAATAAAATAAAATAAAGTATCCATTGTTTAATATTTTATTAATCATACTGCTAAAATTCTTTTTTTAATTTTTTATTTTTATTAATTACACCTTATTCACTTTGTATCCCCCCTCCCTCCTCCCTTCCAGATACCACCTTCCCTCCCACTTCTTCACATATGCCCCTCCCCAAGTCCACTGATAGAGGAGGTCCTCTTCTCCTTCCTTCTGATCTTAGTCTATCAGATCACATCACGAATTCTTAAAGAGAAAAAGAATTACAAATTAGAAAGACAAAATGAAATTACTTCTACTTGAAAACTGCAGGTTAATACCTTAAAAACTAAGTCTGGAAATTTTTATATACAAAAATATGTTACAGAAAATTGGAAGGGTACAATTTAAAATTTTTTTAAACTTTTAGATTTTTCTATGAAGCAACAAAGAAGTCAAGAAATATATTTCACCTACAGTCCTATCAAAAACAGTAAATTATATGGCTAATAGTAAAAGTAACTATATATGAAAGCCCTCTACAATGAAAGCTTTAAAACACTGAAGAAAAGAATTTCATAAGATTTCAGAAGATGAGCTTTTCATAATAACAAAATGTCAAAATCAATAATTTGAAAGTGGCTATATTTCTGAACATTATCTGCAAATCAAATGGTATTTCTATAAAAGTTCTATTTTTTACAGAACTAAACAAAATAATTTAAGTTAATATGAAAACAAACAAAAAGGAACACCCCAAATAGCCACAACTTTATGAGTCAGCTTATCTACAGAAGCTGACAACAATTGAAATACTATATGGCCTCACTATAGAACACTTAAAGTAACTATTTATTGGAGCAGAGAGTAAAATGGGTAATGAAAGATCTTGGTAAAAGGAGATACATGTAGCTAAAAGATGAATTAATCCTGGAAGCCTCATGAATACCATGATTATTATAGTTAACAATGACATATAGTTGAAATTTGCTATAGATGTACATTTTGAGCAAGTTACCATAACAGAAAACAAAAGCATATTAAAACATAAAATGGAGCAGTAATGTTATAATTATGTGTACGTCAAAATATCTTTGAAATTCTAAAAACATATGCTTTATGTATAAACCAACAGAGAAACAAAAACTTTATTTGTTCATTTACATTAATAAAAGTAGATACAGGAAATCCAAAGATTCTACTTCATGGTTTTTCATCCCATAAAGTTAAAAATCATTGATTTTCCGAAGATGATACTTGGATTAGAAATTTTTAATTCCAACAAATGCTTTCAAATCTAGCATGGTCGGTAATGGTTCATGACATATGTTTAATCTTCAGATGGAAGACAGTTTTAATTTCTAACATATAAAAGTCCACAGATCTAACTTTTACTTGACTCCCAAGGTGATGTTGACATTACTCAATGCACCCATGTTCTTCCTTATGTAACAGGTAGTCAACAAACTGGATGTTGTTTGGTCAACATAATCACAATGAAATTAAAAACCACTGAAGCTAATATTCCAGCTAGTACATGGAAAAATAATTATTCTTCTATCATGTCATATAAGTAATCATTTCACTAGAGACAGATGATGGCAAAATTAGCAAAATCATTATGAAAAAATTGCAACGCCACCATAAATATTTATCTTTTAAATAATTGATTGAATTCAAGGTATTTTCCCCAAATAGCTCTGCATGGAGTAGTAATTACTTACTCTGCCCTGGGAGAGGAAGAGAGAGAGAGCAAGAGAGCATTCACATTGGAGCTGGCATTTTTCCAGAATAAAATTCTAGGCCATACAAGTGGTGAAACTCTGACCAGAGGAAAGTATCAAGCTTTAAAGTTACAGTTAACTTTAAATATCTGTCTTTGTATAATCTTGGGATCCAGAATCACATGGGTGACAAAACACAAGAGAACGTAATCTAAAAGATGAGGACAGAGAGTCCTTGTCTACTGTTCTATTTTGGATTTGCTCTCTGGACACTGAACAATTTCAAAGACTTCTGAAGAATGGCCTCTGTGAGAGGAAGGTGAAAGAACCAATCTTCATTTACAACAGAGACTGGCATTTATCAACAGTTGTATTTAAAAGAAAATTATTTTTCCAAAAATATTTTGTAAACAGAGGCCTGTGCCCACAGTGATATGGGCCTTAAAACTACTTCTTGCTAAACCCCGTGAAAATCCAAACAGGAACATTAGTTTTAAATAGTTCTAGTGGGAGCTATTTGGGGGCTAAGCAGAGGAAAAACCCAATATCCATGAAATGAAATCCCCTCAATCCTACCTCATGGGAACCACCAACTCAGTGGATCATCAGTGCATAAGGAACTACAAAAACTCAGAAAATGAGCAAACTGGGAGACAGAAACAACAGAGGACTCAAAGACAAATTTTTCTATGACCTTAGAAGCAAAAACTTCTGGTTAAATGAAAACTGGAAATTCAAAATGAGTCCAATATACTAAAGATAAAAGAATTAAAAACTACTCAATAAATGAAAATGTATTTGGTTAATTCCTCTCTTACTCATAACAATTTCCCTTTCTGAGCATCAGTTACTTCAAGGTAGTTACCAATATCTTATGGAAAATTTAAATATTAGCTCTGTCATTATAGCTGTTCTTAAAGTCAGAATCTAGATGGGTTCTTGATCTGTAGTGATAACAATGATATATTAAAAGCTTGAGTTAAGGATTCAGGAGTAAGGAAAATAATTTTTACAAATAAAATATAAAAAGAGTATCATTTGCATGTCCATGGAGATTTACTTACACCTTTCAACGATAAAATTCACCAGTTATAATATTCTTTATATTTCAGACACCTTAAGATTTTATGTAATAGCTAAAATAATTTATTTCTCCTTTGTTTTCTCTTTATAATTAATAGGTTTTCAAAAGTCTGTGATTTTGAGATCAATTCCAGTAATAACCCTCAAGCATGGTTATACCATTTATATTATAATGATTACATGCTAGGAAAGCCATTGAGTGGTGAGAACTTAGAGAACTGTTCTGTAGGTGCTTGGAAGACAAGAATTTTGAGAGTGGTACAGAAAATGGAAGCCTGGCTTGTGAAGTTTCAGAAGAAAGCAAACTATACTGGGCCTTTAGTGTGAAAAGAAAAAAAAAAAATCTGTGGTTTCTGGTCATCTAGAACTGAAGAACTTGCTGGTTTTCACAAGAGGTCAGAACTGCTAAAGTAAAACTTTGCCTTTCTAGGGCAATGCATGCTGCTCAGCTGGGGCTGAAGATCCCTTGTGATTAGGAAGAGACATGAGCCATTGAGGTAAAGTCTCCCAGAAAGTGTTTCCTCAGGGTCAGCACACAGAAAACTGTACCAGATATTACCAAGGTTACCTCATGCTGGATGCCAAACTTGGTGGTATAGGAATCATCCAAGTTGTACTGGTTTTGAAGATATGAAGTAGTCATGGAAGAGTAGCTGAGGCTTGGCACTGTGGGGCAGGGCTGAGGACCCTGAAGAGAAACCAAGAAAGGCTATTGGAAGAAATTAAAGCCAGTTGAAGCAAAGGACTCCAAAATCTTTTGGAGATGCCGGTATCATGGGCTGGCCACCAAGAATGACAGCAGTGGTGGAGTGGAGCCAGTCTGAGCATAGCAGACAAGCTGTGTGTACTTTAGTGGGAAGAGTTGGAGAAGTGACCCAAGTTATTTGGAGCAACACAGAAGACTGTACTTGCATCACAGATATTGAGCATTTAGCTATTTGCATTGTTGGAGTTTGGTTTTGCTACTTCAGATTGTGACAGTGCCCTGGTTCTTTCCTCTTAAAATAAGAAAGTATTTTATTTATTTTTTTTTTTATTTTATAAGAGCCCACAGTTTAGAGCTTGGGGGATTTTCTTTCTTTGTTTGTTTTTAGATAATGACCTTTTAGTATGTTTGAATTTGTAAAGACCATGAGACTTTTAAAGTTATTTGCTGATTTATAATATCATATTAATGTAAAAGTGCCATCTTAGGGTTAAATGACAGTTTATGACAGTTAAATGAAGTTTCTTCTAATTGAAAAGTGTGTGTCAAGTTGAGAAACAATCAGTTGTACTAGATAGTATTATGCCAACTTGAAACAAACTAGAGTTATCAGGAACAGAGGAAACCTCAGTGAAGAAAATGTGTGGAAAAGGGTGAAGTCCATTGTGGTTCTTTTTTCTGAGCTTCTGGTCCTGGGTTCTGTAATAAAGCAGCCTCAGTAAACCTTGAGAAGCAAGCTTATAGGCAGTATTGCTCTATGGCCTCTGTGTCAGCTTCTGCGTTTTGGTTCCTGCCCTGTTTGACTTCCTGTCTTTACGTCCTTTGATGATTAACAATTATGTTATTATATGATATGGAACTGTGAGTGAAATAAGCCCTTTCCTCCGTAAGTTTCATTTGGTCATGTTATTTGAGCACACCAGTAGTAAGCATAATTTAGACAGCAAGCATTGTCCTGAATATGAACAAAGAACTGTTAAAGAGAGAGAGGAATACCCTCAGAAAAGCAATTTTGAAAATATTTTAAAATGCTTATGAAAATCAAAAGCAAACAATTTTAACAGCAAAATTTATATTCTTATAGAAGACAATGTGCATTTATACCATGAACTTAAATATAAGATTGTTCTAGCTGTCTGTGTATCATACGTAATATTTTCAGCTTGATTAACTTTATCGAGACGTACATGTTTCTCGTTGGTATTGTCAGTTGATCTATTTCCCCAAGTGAGCTCTTGTGTTATAGACTCACAAACGGTTAACATTTCATCTCCCAATTAATAAATCACTGTAGATTAAATGATAATGGAATAATTTATTATGAAAAAATTAATATAAACTGTAATAACATTTATGTTAGATAATATGTTGAACTTAAATATTTCGGTTATTATAAAACAAAAAGCAAGCGACACACTAAACTACTAATTTAATTTTGGCTCAGTATTTCGTTTAATCTCTAATTATAATCATAGACCACAGCGAGAGTACCTCACACCTGAAAGGGTTTTCATGCTGGCCTGCCTTTTCATTGATTCTCAGGTGCAGAAGATCATACCTGTTATGTGTCACCTACTACACATAGCATTTTTATGCAGATACTTTGTAAACGAGTTGCAAACTCAATGTTTTTGAGAATACAAATGAGAACTGGGTTTACCTCACACTTTAACCAAGAGGTGGGTGAATATTTTGAGTTTCAAATATCATAATTGAAATCTAGTGGCATGTCACTGTGGATTTAATTTCTGTAATAATTAATGGTACTTGAGCATGACTCATGACTTGATCTAAGATTCTCACTCACTTTTGTGGAAATGTTAGCAGAAACATCTTGCTCATTCTTTTTTTCAGTTAGCTTACTTGCTTTCTCATCAAAAATATTTTAAAATCTTTTAATATTTTAAATAAAAATTATTTGTTAGGTATGAAATTTGCAAATTCTTCATATTTTATTCATTTAAAAATTTGCAATGTACAATTTATAATTTTTTAATTTTTATTGTTATCATTCATTACAATTTATTCAATTAGAATATATTCATTTTGTATCTTGTATCCCTGCTGTGTGCCCCTGCTAGTCTCCTACTAATCCTCACCTCACTCCCTCTTCTTCCCCTATGCCCCTTCCGTAGACCACTAATAGGTGAGGTCTTTTTTTTTTTTTTTTTCTACAACAATGTTGGAGATTTTTATTTCTTCATATGGTTCAGAACTGCCTGGCAGCCTTTTGTGAGGTCTTCTTTCTCTTCTATTTGACCCTACTAGCAGGTCTCATCAGGGCTGGCTGCATTTTCTTCCTCTATGACCTGGCAAGGTTGCACCCCTCAGAGGGAGGTGATCACAGAGCCTGTCACTAAGTTCATGCCAGAAAAAGCCCCTTATCCCCTTATTAGGAAACTAAAGAAGCTAAATGACAAGGAAGACCTTAGGGAAGATGCTCATTCCTCATTCAGGACAAATGCAATAGACATTGGAAGCAAGAGAAGACAGGGAACAGGGCAGGAGCCTACTACAGTCAGCCTCTGACTCTAGTGATAGAGATTTCAAAGCAGAGGCTGAGACTCATAGCCGAACTTTGGGCAGAGTGCAGGGAATCTTATTAAACAAGGGGGAGACAGAATGACCTGGAGGGGACAGGAGGTCCACAAGGAGAGAAAAAGAACCAAAAAACCCACAGGTCTTTTCTGAGACTGATACTCCAAACAAGGACCATGCATGAAGATAACTTAGAATCCCTGCTCAGATGTAGCCCATGGCAGCTCAGTGTCCAAGAGGGTGTCCTAGTAAGGGGAACAGGGACTATCTCTGCCGTCGACTCGTGGGCTGGCTCTTTGCTCACCTCTACCTGAGGGGGAACTGGCCTTGCCAATCCACAGAGGAAGACAAGCCATTCCTGATGAGACCTGATAGACTAGGGTCAGATGGAAGGAGAGGAGGACCTACCCTATCATTGGACCTGGGGGGAGGGGCATAGGAGAAGAAAAGGAAGGGAGGGTGAGATTGGGAGGGGATGGGAGAGGAGGGATACAAAATAAATAAACTGTAATTAATAAAAGTGAAATAAAAAACTTTTTTAAAAAGCTTATGTAATTTTATGTTAGTTACGTGTCTGCTCTGGCATGCGTGAAATGGCAGGTGGAAAAACAACCATTTGAATATGTTTCTACTTGTGATAATACAACAATCATTATATTTTTTTCACCAAGTTGGTGGTTTTGCACCGATGGCTGACTATCATTTCGTTTCTGAAATATGTCCGGACCTTTTTCTAACTGTGAGATATTTCCCTTTATACGAATATAGATCTGTTGTTTAAAATGAGATCTGGGACTCATTTTGCCTTTCTTCACATAAGGTTTATATATATATGTTTTTTTGTAGTTTATCTGATCCATTACATTTCTTTTTCAGGTTCTTATTGCCTTCAAAGGACTTGTTATTTAATTTTGCCCTAGAAGAACTGAACCCAGTATATTACTTCTCCAAGGAGGTATTTGAAGTTTTATTTCTCATTGGGTTTAAAAGATTGATCTCTTGTGAAAGTGATTTCACATATCACTTTGAGAGAAGTCATTTTGGAATTAAAAATACTTCCCAGAGGCTACTAAAACTTCCTCATGTAGATAAGAAATTATTTTACTTATGTGAGCTATACGACTCCTCATCTGAAATGTAGAAATCAGGACTTGTATCAATTATGCATTGAATGAACTCAACATTTGATAGTTTCATGAATATTATTTGGTGCTCTATAACTCAATAGACATTTAGAAAACTGAGAGAATTATGAGACTATTTAAGACTTTCATTTAAAAATACAGAATAATTAATATGATAAAAATAAATTGATAACTAAGTAGATTGACAAGAACTGGGCTTGGCAGATGGTAACCTGTCCCAAGAAATGAAAATATGTTCTGGAATATAATTCTATAGGCCATGATTTCAATCTTTACAGCAACATCTTTAGATAAACTCAATGCCATAGATTCTTTTCAGACTCTGTAGAGATCTGGGTTTATAGGGGGAGTTTTCATCCAAGAATGTGAGTCTGTACACCTCATTTTGTGTGAGATAAGCGCAACTGAAATGCCAAGAATGTAAGGAAAAGGGAAGTATGTGAAGGATGCTAGTCAAACCATTCTCTCAGGAAGTTTTGAGAGTAGCAAGAAGAATAAGTACTGAACATTAAGAAAGCCAAACAAACAAAAGAAAACAGAAAAAACATGTGTCTAGGCTTAGTAACTTCTGCAATGATACAAATTCTAAATGTCACCGTCCCTACCACGTATTCCAACACTTGGTCAGCATTTAGTGTTGCTGTTTTGGAAGGTGTGGATCTTCATGGTATGAGGTCTCTACCAGGTAGCTGTAGACCACTACGGCTGGACCATGAACACTGTAGCACTCTGCATCCTCTGCTGTGTGTGCTGTGAGGAGCTTGAGCACATGGTCCTGTTGTCAGTGAGCTGACAAACTGAAATGACATAGCTGTGAGGAAAATACATGATATATCTTCTAAATACAGGAAAATCAAAGATGGAACAAAGCTAAATGAAGATGATAAAACACTTTAAAAGTAGAGAAGAAAAAAAGTATTTTTACAATGACCTCATCTGAAGCCACCAAAGAAAAATGAAAATAAGCAGGCACATTTAAAGTATTAAAAAAAAAATCACCCTAGATTTTTTTTAACCTAGCAAAATTATCATACAGACTTGAGAAGAGATCATTGTTCAGAAACAAACACAGAATTATTGTTTAGCAAATATGTTCCACAGATTGTTCTTAGAAATTATTCAAGCAGACATAAAGTGATATTGGGTAGGAACCTTAAATAAAGAGCACACCAGATGTTTCGCACTAGAGAGTAAAGTAAAATAATATACTTTTTTCTTATAAAATGGAACTGAAAATTCTTTGTTTGAAGTAACAGAGTTTCCAACACAGTGATTGATTATATGTACATGAAGCAGAAGCATCCAGGTTGCAAGTGTTGGAGAAACAACCTAGATTTCATGTGGCATTTCTGAGTAGATTTTTACTTGTTATTTTCAAGTATAAGCCACTGGATAAGTTACATGTTTGGTTGCTATAAAAAATACCTCACAAAAACAAATTTAAGGAAAAATGTTTATTCTGGTTCACAGTCTGTCATGGTGAGGAGGACTTGACTAGGGATATTGAGGGAACTTTTCACATTACATTTGCAGTAGAAGCAGTGATGAATGCTTTTCACTCACCACCGGGTTCTGAGTTATAGTCTTCACTCCACAGAATGGCACCATCCCCAATGCAGGTGGGCCTTCTTATTAAACAGAAACACCATGCTCCATAGCGTGACCGTGAGAAGTGTGCCAGGAGAGAATGATTTCAAACATTCATCGAAGTTCCACACAAGTGTAGCTACTCAGGCTGTTAAAGTAGATACCACAACATTTGTAATCTGGTATAGAAAACATGGGAGTTCCCTGTAAGTCTCCACTACTGAATATGTACTGGCATGTCGGAGACGTTGGGTCTGATGTCAATGGAGGATAGTGACAGGGGCAGGAAGGAAGGAGTGCACTTGCTCAAGAAGTAATGATCCAGGAAGGAAGTGCCTTTCAAACTATACATCTTTACATCTGGGCTGTCAGATGGAAGATACTGCTCGTTTTCTGAGTAGGTCCTTATACTTTCATTTAAACCACTCGGGAAGAACATTAGATATGTATGTGTATCCTGGGTAATCATAAATTTAGTCAACTTTACAATGAAAATTAATTATCACAGTTATATTTTTATTTTTACTATTAAGAAACACCAGTGAATTTCAAAGCAAAATAGATAAAATGAGAGGATAAAAGAGAAGTCATAAATTGAGTAACTCCAGCATAAGAACTTAATAGAATAAAATGAGAGAACTGATGTAAAAGAGAATGAGATGCTATTTCTATTACATGAATATCCATTTATAAAAGAACAGTCTAGCTACAAAAAAAGTATAGAAGCTGTTGGTCAATATGAAGGCTACATCCAATTATGCAGTTTCTGTAAGAAGTTTACATGATCTGTATAATCTTAAATGAGCTAAACATTGATGTACAAACATAAGTCACCTTTTCATCAGAGAAGATAACAGGCTTGGCTCTAATGATTTAAGCTCAGAGTCCAGAGAGTGAAACATGATTAATGATCAAGTAGTACCAAACAGTAAAGAAGGAAATACTTCCAAAAGACAATGTAATTCTAGACATTTACATAGTGAAATGGTTTCAAAATATAAGGATAAAAATATAGGATAGGAAAAATAGAAAAAAATATTGTTATATTTGAAAACCTGATATTTTCCTCCTGTTAATGATCAGGTCATGGAAAGAAAACTATTAAATGAATGTGTGATCTGAACAACTGTACTAATCGGCAGTGCCCAACTGATATGTATTTTGAAAATCAATAGAATTATTATTGTACTAAACTTATACTTAGCCAGTGTAACAAGGAAGAAAAAGCAAATAATTAAAAAGGCGTTTAAATGACGCAACTCTTTTATCCCTGGTTTTATAATGACGTGACAATTTTAATGATTGAACACTGGTGAGAACTTCAAGCCCAGAAATTTTACTTAAGTGAATCAGCTGTGTAATTTCTGACCTGATACACTATGATCTCCTTCACAAAGGGGAAACAGAATCTAAAAACATAGACCTATTCTAAGGGCTTACAGCATTTTGCTTGTATAGTTGCACTAAGTAGCAATAGCCACATATAATTGTGGCTTTCATTTGTTGTGCTAATGCTTTAACTGATCCTTAAACCTTTGAGACCTCAGTTTTGTCTTATCCTGAACTTAGTTCTTGTTAATATTTCATTGATTATATAAGTTCAGTGAGTTCTTAATAAATTTCAAGTAAGTACACTAGTCCATCCAAGGTAGATAATAATTTCATAAAACATATATGAAATAAATAACACAATTTGCACAATATTTTCCAGGAAAATCAAGGCAGAAGAAATACTTTTTAATTGTATGATGTCAATATTATCTCAGTGTGAAACCATATACAGGCATTACAAGAGAAAGTATAATCAACATATTCTATGATTTACTCATAAAAATTCTTATTAAAATAATTTCTACTGAATTAATAAATAATATTAATGAGCAAATAAAGTTTTTATTTACAATTAGGAATTAAGTTTAGTTAGTATGCAAAAATCAATAAGAGTTCACCATATCAACAGACAAAAGAATAAAAACTTAAGTTAACTAAAAAAAAAAATCAATTTTTCTGATTTCTCTGCCCCAAATCCTAGACAACTGAGTAGATACTCTTTTACATCCTTCTTTCCACAACTGCCCACACCCAAGGCAGTCTCTTCCTGGAAAAGCATTGGCCACGACAGCCAGAAACTCAGGTATGTGATCTTCACTCTCCTTTCAATTCATCCTCATTTTCAATTCTTCAGTCTCATTCCCAGCCCCGTAACAGACAGTGGGCAGGGGCTTGTTTTCCCTTTCTTTCTCCATTTTCAGTGGAATCCACAGATTCTCATCCCAGACCCAATTTTCCACCCTCCTGTGGACCCTCTTCACACCACCTGTCAGCAACTTCTAGCCCATCCTGACTCCTGCTTGTCAGCTCCCATACCTACAAACGAGTGTAAATGTATTTTTTATTTGTTTGATGTTATTGTAATCTCAGAGGCTTATTGATAAATTTGCTCACCCTTTCTTTTTCTTTCTGAACTCTGTTTTTTCTGCTCCAACACAGCTATTCTAGCTCAAAACTCCTCTTCAAGCTGAATGATTCAAACTGGCATCTCTCAGCTCCTGAATGGACTGCTCTGCTTAGCCTCATACTAAGTTTGGCAATATATTCTAATCTTCTGGCTCTTTTTCTTTCTCTGACTCATCTGTCTTCACCTGAGTTTAGCTTGTTCTCTCTCTGTAAACTTACTATGCAAAACTGTCCCGTTAAAACTTAACTTCTCAACCTCATGAACTGAACTTTCACAAACTGAACTGCCACAAACTCAAATCCACTGTACTGCCTCTCAGCTGAGTCCCAACCCTGTACTCAGCTGAATGAACAGTTCCACTGAACTGCCAGCACTGAGTGAACTAATTATCAATTCTACTCCTTTCTCTACTGTACTGTCTTCTCTACTGAACTCTGCTGTATTATATTCTACTGTATTGTTTCCTCTCTCCTCCCCCCTCCGCCCACCCCTCTCCTGGGCCCTACTCTACTAGCTTTACTGCTTGTAAGTAGCTTCATTTTTTTCTGTCTGTTCTCATGCAAGTGTGGTGCATCCTATCCCTGACTCATTCTGTCAAAATTTTCTGATTCACTACTTTGTCTGCCGTCTACTAGACATTGCTTTCAAATATTGGTGCTTCTTCCTTACATGACCAACTTTACCTTCATGGTTTGGGGTTAAATGTATGTACTAAGTGACAATCTATACTCCAGGCAGAGGAATTAAAGGTGAATTATTCCAGCCAGATCACACAGACCTAGAAGGTCTTTTTTGATGTGATCGCTTGCCAAAGCAGCCATGTTGCTGGATTAAAATTCTTCGTCAAATGAGGTATTCCCAAGAATCTTCCAGTGGTCACAACATGCAGAAAATCAGAACAGTTTTACTTATAAACATAGATGCAAAATTCTCAATAAATGAGACCAAATAAGCTAGGGTCAGATGGAAGGGGAGGAGGACCTCCACTATCCTTGGACTTGTAGAGGGGCATAGAAAGAGATGAGGGTAGGATTGGAAAGGGAGAAGAGAGGAGGCTACAGCTGGGATACAAAGTGAATAAACTCTAATTAATATAAAAAATAAAAATTTTAAAAAGTAAGCTGAAAAAAAAATGCTTGCAAAGGAAGTCTTCAAAAACTATCATCCATCATGATCAAGTAGGCTTTATCTCAGAGATGCAGGAAAGAAACACATAAATTGATGGATATAATCCACCATATAATCAGATGGAAAGGAAAAAAAGAAACAAATATCATATCAAGTTTATAAAAAGTCTGGCAAATTCAACAGCACATCATGATTAAAAGTCTTGTAAACATTAGGGATACAAGGGACTTATATAAAAAATAAGGCAATATACAACAAACTCCAACCAATATTAATTTAAATGGACAAGAAGAAGAAGAAGGAAAGAAAGAAAGAAAAAGAAAGAAATGAAGGAAGGAAGGAAAGAAGGAAGGAAGGAAGGAAGGAAGGAAGGAAGGAAGGAAGGAAGGAAGGAAGGAAAGGCCATACTTGTTACCCTGAATTTTAAATTACAAAATTCATGTCAAATAGATCAAATACACCAAAATAAGTCCTGATACAATGAATCTGACTGACAATACAGTGGACAATGGTCTTGAGTCCATTTGTACAGGTAAACAAACAAACAAACAAAAAAACATTATGATACCACAGGCATTATGAACAACTAATAAATGTGACTTCATGAAAGCTTCTTTATGGCAAATAACACCATCATTCTCACAAAGTGGCAGGGTCCTGAATGAGAAAAGATTTTTACCAACTACTCTTCTAAAACATAGAATAAACTGTGACGCAGAAGCAGAAACAAAAACATACTATATACTCACTTATAAGTGGATATTAGCTATAAAATACAGGATAAACATATTAAAATATATAGTCCCAAAGAAGCTAAACAAGAAGGAGGACCCTAGGGAAGAGGCTTAATCCTCATTCAGAAGGGCAAGCAGGATAAACATTGGAAGTAGGAAAAAATGAGGAAAAGGACAGGAGCCTTCCGCAGAGGGCCTCTAAAAGACTGTACCCAGCAGGTATCAAAGCAGATGCTGAGAATTATAGCCAAATTTTGGGCAGAGTGCTGGTTGTCTTATGCAGATAGAGAAACCTGGAGGGGTAATTAAAGAGCAGGCTAATCAGTTCATGTCAGAGACAGTGCCTGTTCCTATTACTATGGAGCCCATTTGGAACCTAAACTGCCCTGGGCTACATCTGTGCAGGGGTCTTAGGTTATCTCAATGCATAGTCCTTGGTTGGAGTATCAGTCTCAGTAAAGAGCACCGTGCTCAGATTTTTTGGTTCTGTTGCTCTCTTTGTGGAGTTCCTGTCCTCTCCAGATCTTACTGTTTCCCACTTCTTTCATAAGATTCCCTGCACTCTGCCCAAAGGTTGCCCATAAGTCTCAGCATCTGCATTGATAGTCTGCAGGGCAGAGCCTTTCAGAGGTCCGCTGTGTCAGGCTTCTGACTTGTTCCCTCTTTTCTCCTTCTTCTGATGTTTCTTCTCTTTGCCTTTCTGGATAGGAATTGAGCATTTTATCTAGAGTCCTCCCTCTTGATTAGTTTCTTTAGGTGTACAGATTTTAGTAGGTTTATCCTATATTATATGTCTATACCTCCCCCTGAAGGGGGAAGCAGCATTACCAGGACACAGAAGAAGACAATGCAGCCACTCCTGATGAGACCTAATTGACTAGGATCAGAAGGAAGGAAAAGAAGACCTCTCCTATCAGTGGACTTTGGAAGAGGCATGCATGCAGAGGGTGGAGGAAGAGAGGGATTAGGACAGGAGGAGAGAGGGAACCACAGAGGGGATACAAAGTAAATAAAGTGTAATTAATAAAGAATTTTTAAAAAAGAATAAATTTGCTATGAACAACAAAAAACAAACAAACAAACAAAAACCTGGAGGGGACAGAAGCTTCTCAAGAGATCAACAGAGCCTAAAAACCTGGGCCCAGTGGGGCCTGCAGAGACTGATATGAAAAACAAGGACAATAAATGTAAAGGACCTAGAGCCCCTGCTGAGAAAAAGGACATGGGCTGCTTGGTTCCCGAGAGGGTACCCTAGTAAGGGGAGCAGGGACTATTGCCGGGATGAATTCAGTGGCTGTCTCTTTGATCACCTCCCCCTCGTGGGGTTGGGGAGCAGCTTTGCTAGGCCAACAGAAAAAGATGATGCAACCAGTCCTGATGAGACTTGATAGGCTAGGATCAGATAGAACAGGAGGTGGTCCCCTCCTATTAGTTGACTAGGGGTGGGGCAAAGGGGGAGAAGAGAGAGGGTGGGTGAGTTGGGAGGAGATGAGTTATGGGGCTACAGCCAGGATACAAAATGAATAAACTATAATAAATAATAGATACCTAGATAGACAAATAGATAAAAATAAATAAATAATGAACAAAAAGAAAGAAAACCAAGAAAGTACCCAGGGAGCAGTAAGGGCACTATAAACCAACAGAGAATCATATTAGGAATTCTAAGGATCTGAGAGAGCCCAAAAAATAGAACTATGAATATCACCATTTACGTGGTGCAGTAGCAAAATGTGTTGGCTTAAGTTCTAGGGACAGTGGTTCTGTTCAATGAGAAGTCTGAGCTTGACAGGAGCCTACCACAGAGGGCCTCTGAAAGACTCTACCTAGCATTGTATCAAAGCAGATGCTCAGACTCATAACCAAACCTTTGGCAGAGTGCAGGGAATCATATGAAAGAAGGGGAGTTAATGACCTAGAAAGGACAGGAGCTCCATAAGGACCAATTATATCTGGGCACAGGGGTCTTTTATGAGACTGTATCTCCAACCAAAGATCATGTATGGATATAACCTAGAATCCCTGCTTGGATGTAACCCATGATAGCTCAGTATTCAAATGGGTACCATAGTAAGGGACTATTTCTGACATGAACTCAATAGCTGGCTCTTTGATTTCCTCCTCTCTCCCACCCTGAGGGAGGAGCAGCCTTTCTAGGCCACAGAGGAGGACATTGTAGCCAGTCCTGGTGAGAACTGATAAGCTAGGGTCAGATTTAAGGGGAGGAGGACCTCCCCTATCAGTGGACTTAGAGAGGTAAAGGGAGGAGTTGAGGGAGGGAGGTGGGTTTGGGAGGGAAAGAGGAAGAGGGATACAGCTGGGATATGAAGTTAATAAATTGCAACTAATATTTAAAAAATAGAAGTCTGAGCTTAAATGCATTTGATCATTATCCCCCTAAGAAACTACTCATTCTTAGGTTGGCAGAGGGTCTAAAATGATAAAGTAGTTTGTTCACTGTTACATCATTACTAATCAACAGACCTGAAAAAAAAAATTAGAGGCTTTACTTGTAATCCTGGGAGTATCCATGCATGTAGAAGTTATTTACTAATTCCATGTGAGCTAAGTGATGGGGCTAAGAAGATATTTCAAATGGACTCTTCAGCTTTGAAAATCTTATGAAGTATGCAGGTGTACCCTACTTCTTTTCTTTTTTTAAAACTGGAACAGACCAGAGTTTCTGAGAAGAGGAGCATCGGTTGAGAAAAAGATTCCAGTAGATTGCAAGTAGACAGGTTTCTGGGGCCAGTTTCTTGAAAAATGACTGGTGGGGCCAGGGCTAAGCCCACTCAGGGTAGTGCGGTTTCTGTGCAATTGGCCCTGTGTGGTAAAAGAAAGCAGGATGAGAAAGCCATGGGGAGCAAGCCAGCAAGCAGCATTACTCCATGGTCTCTACTTTAGTTCCTGCCTTGATGTCTCTAATGATGGACTGTAACTTGTAACCCAAATGATCCCTTTGTTTCTACTTAAAGAATAGCTTACCAATACAAGTATTATAGTAATATTAACAATGACAATAATAATAAATAATTGAATTATGAGAATGTATCAATGTGTATACATTATAAAATGTTTGCATTCTGACATCAATTAACATTAAAATATTTATGTATTTATGTTGGACACATCCGTACAGTTCACCATGTAAGGTATTTTTTTTTTTTGCACTTTGAGGTAGTGTGATAAAAACCCATGAGTATTTAAATTTCATTTGTGTAAAAAAGAATTGATCTGATTAAATTTTATCTGAAGTCTAATATGAATGTTAGTACACTCTATTTTAAAATATTATGTTTATATAACTAAAATTCTATTATTTGACTGCATTGGTGAGGTTGAAAATTTTTCTATATTTATCAAACATTTTTGGTCATATTACTACTAGTCTAACTGTTTTGAATATTTAGCAAATTCCCATTTTACTGTTGTTACATTACTGAAAATAATTTTAATGCTTCTCTATAAAAATTCTCAAAACTTTCATTTTATTAATGTACTTTTAATTTTTTCAGAAAGCCTTAATTCTAGTAAGTTGTTCAAATTGATGAACATAATTAAATGTAGTATTATACTAAAAATGAAAATTAAAAAGGCAACTTAATAAAATTAATTTCAATTTGCAGTTTATTTTGTTTAATGCTATTCAGAAGCATGATACTGTATCTCTACCAAACTTCAACAATGGGTTTCAAAACCATTACATTTAAAGATTGGGACATTTCTAATCATACATCATTTTTTTTAAATTAAAGTCTTAGAAACAATCATAAATTATATTTAAAATTTTAAAATTCTCTTTTCTTTCTTTTATAACAGAGGACATATGTCTTTAGCTTCTATCTGTTGTCTTATTGGAAAGTTAAATAAAACAGAATGCCTTTCTCTCACATAGAAAGCAGTCAGTATGTAACAGGGACATTTGCTCAACCATGTTTGTAGCAGCTTTATTTGTAATAGTCAGAATCTGGAAAAAAGCCAGATGTCCCTCAACAGACGAATGGATACAGAATTTGTAGTACATTTACACAACCAAATACTACTCAGCAATTAAAAACAAGGAAATCATGAAATTTGCAGGCAAATGATGGGAACTAGAAAAGATCATCCTGAGTGATATATCCCAGAAGCAGAAACACACACATGGTATATACTCACTTATAAGTGGATATTAATCATATAATATAGGATAAACATACTAAAATCTGTACACCTAAAGAAACTAATCCAGAGGGAGAACTCTGGATAAGTTGCTCAATCCCCATTCAGAAAGACAAAGAAGATGGACATCAGAAGAAGGAGAAAACAGGGAATAAGACAGGAGCCTACCATAGCGAGCTTCTGAAAGGCTCTAAGAGGAGACCAACAGAAGCAAAAACTCTGGGCCCAGGGGTCTTTGCAAAGGCTGATACTCCAACCAAGGACATGAATGAAGCTAACCTAGACCCTTTGCTCAGATGTAGCCCATGGCAGCTCAGCTCCAAGTGTGTAACCTAGTAAGGGGAACAGGGGCTGTCTCTGACATGAACTCAGTGGCTGGTTTGATCACCTCCCCCTGGGGGAAGTGCAATTCCTCTAGGCCATAGACATGAGGACAATGCAGCCAGTCCTGATGAGACCTGATAAGCTAGGGTCAGATAGAAGGGGAGGAGGACCTTTCCTATCACTGAACTGGGGGAGAGGCATGGTAGGAGAAGCTGAAGGGATGGTGGAATTGGGAGGGAAAAGGGAAGGAACTACAGTTTGGATACAAAGTGAATAAACTGTAGTAATCAAAGATATAAAAAATTAAATAAGAAAATTAATGTCAATCAAAAAAAAAAAAAAAAAGCAGTCAGTATGCTCTGTCCATGCCACTTTTATTGCAATGGTGCTATGGTGACAATGACCAAGAAAGGATCTATTGCTACTGTATCATTGTACAATGATACATTGCCATATTTACTTAAAGTATAAATGACAAAAATCTATGAGTCTATAACACATGTGAAATCAAAGTGTATAAATTCAACAAATTTGCCATATACTGCTCAAAGGCAAAGGACGGTATCCGGTTTCATGGTCATTGTGAATACTCTTTTCCTGTGCTGCGTTTCCACAGAATGTATAACTAATTATTAGGATATTGGGAGACAAGCTGTCCAATGAATATTCACAGCATTTTGTAGTGACTTCATTGTTCCTTGAATAATCAGTAGTCAGAAATAGCATAGTCTTCATTTTGAGAATATTTGTGCTGCAACATTTAATTTTATTTTTTTCACCTCTTATCCCTGAGAATAGAGCAAATGCTTTTCAAATTTGCAAGTCTCTTCCTTTGTGAATGCTTGAAGAGTACCAAGGTACAATAGACGTTTAAAGCAGAAGGGTCATTATGCATTGTACACAGTGGTGCAATCAATATAATGATGTATATATATAATGATAAGTGCAAATTTAGGAAATGGTAATGAGGCAGAGAAAGGTAACAAGAAAATAATTAATTAGACAGCAAAACAACAACAAAAAATCCTTCATGTTAACTATGTCATGATTCTAGCCACATTATTAAGTGTTGCTAAAAAACTGAGTCAAAGCAACATCACAGGCCTTCAGTGCTGTGTGAAGTCTGCATCAACGGAGTTGACATAATTAAAGGGGATCATAGCACTTGTAAGAAATTTATGACTTGTTAGCTATTTCATAGTGAGAAAATTAAAAATGAGTTTGGAGTGTTGTTATAGCTCCAAAATTGTCATTAAGGGTGTTATATAATATAAAATAGGGTATTATGACATAAAAGTAATGTTATACATTATGTTTACATGTTTTAAATTTGCAAATGTTTTCAGATATACAATTCTTGTTTTAGTGTTGCTGCTAGCATCACAGATCTTGTCACACACAGTTTGAATCAGATGTCCTTTCAAATTATGTTATTATTGGGAAGCTATAGCTAAGTCAATTCTTATTAGCTTTTGAGTGATATGAATGGACTCCAGGGACTTATATATGCTAAGCAAGCATTTGACCACTGATCTATACCCCTGGGCCATGTGACATGCTTTTACACTAGAAAATGATCTTTGTTTAATGAATGAAAAACTCATTAAAATTTTGAGAGAATTAAGTTTATTTATTACGATAGCTGAAAGAAAATAACCTTGTTTTTAATAGCTGAGTAGTATTCCACTGTGTAAATGTGTCACAATTTTTGTACCCATGCCTCCGTTGAGGGACAACTTGGCTGTTTCCAGCTTCTGGCTATTACAAATAGAGCTGCTATGAACATGGTTGAGCGAATGTCCTTGTTGTACAGGTGAGCCTATTTTGGATATATCACTAGGAGTGGCTTAGCTGGATCTTGAGGTAGCACTATTCCTAATTTTCTGAGAATGCTTCAGATTTACTTCCAAAGTGATGAAAACATGCAATTTGTAGGCAAATGGTGGTAACTTGAAAAGATCATCTTCAGTGGGGTAACCCAGAAGCAGAAAGACACCCATGGTATTTGCCCACCCACAAGTAGATATTAGGCATATAATAAAGGATAAATATACTAAAATGCATACTCCTAAAGAAGCTAAACAACAAGGAAGACCCAGGGAAGTTGTTCAATCCTCATTCAGAAGGACAAATGCGATACACATTGGAAGCAGGAGAAGACAGGGAACAGTTCAGGAGCCCACCACAGTCGGCCTCTGAAAGACTCCACTGATCGTGGTTTCGAAGAAGAGGCTGAGATTCATAGCAGTGAATCTTATAAAAGAAGGGGCGATAGAAAAACCTGGAGGGGACAGAGCTCTAAAAGGAAAGTAACAGCGCTAATAAAACTGAGCCTTGTGGCCCTGCAGAAACTGATACCCTAACCAAGGACAATGCGTAGAGAGGACCTAAAACCCTGGCTCAGATGTAGCCCATAGACTCAGTCTCCATATGGGTTCCTCAATAAGGGGAGCAGAGGCTTTCTCTGACATGAACTCAGTGACAGGCTCTCTGATCACTTACCCCTGGGGGGGGGGGGGCTCAGCCTCTGTGCCAGGCCACAGAGGAAGACAATGCAGCCAGTTCTGATGAGAACTGATAGGCTAGGGTCTGATAGAAGGGGAGGAGGTCCTTCCCTAATAAAGGAGTAGGGCAAGGGCATGGGGGAGAAGAGGGAGGGAGGGTAGAATTGGAAGGAAATGAGGGAGGAGAACACAGCCAGGATACAAACTGAATAAGTTGTAATAAATTATAATAATAAAAAAATTTTTAAATATGCATGGTTTACCATAAAAAAGGTCTCCAGATAACTTTATCTATTATATGGGCTAAAGAATTTTGTTCAATACTCACATGATAGGCACTGTGTTAAGTCCCATTTCAGACAGAGAAAAGAAGACAGTTCCTGACAGACTGAGGGTACTTCTCCCTGGAGAAGTATGAAGGAAACTGGTGGTTTTCTACTTTAGCTGTATGCCCAGAGGCATTTCAGCAGTCCAAAGTGCAATCTATTCTTTACTTAACTAACCTGTAGCAATGACAGGAAGAATACAGAAAGAGATGATGGAAAAGAACAATGTAATAAATAGATTACAGATCTATCAGAAACCCCTCTCTATTTTTCCACACATGCATCATAGCACACCTATAGGCAGACTTTTGATAATGCATCGGAAGTTCCTTATAAATCCTTGGAAAAAAGTCAAAACTCTATTGAACATACATAGACTCTTCTTCCATAACTGTCAAATGACACAATTGACGACTACTTATAGTCTACCTTCATGCTACTGCGTATTATAAGTAATTTGAAAATGATAGAAAATATGCAGGCTGAAGCTGATAACTCAGAAATCTTCGAAAGAAGAATTTGGGAGGAGTTCAAGGCCAGATTGGGATACAGTGTGAAGCCTCATACCAAAACAAAAACAAATAAAACAAACAAACAACAAAAAAAACAACAACTACAGAATGATGTGTGCAGATTATGTGCAAGATTTGGTATTGTATGAGGAATTTAAGTATCTGCAGAGTTTGGTAGGTGTAGAAACATGGAAATAATCCCTAAAGATTTCTTAAATGATAATTGATAAATGATAGATGGTAGGCAGATAGTTGATAAATAGAATATAACCACTTATATGTTTATATAAACAAAATTATACAAATTGAATATGGAGAAAATGTCACATAATTAATCATATTGATTAAAAATAGATAATTTCAAAACTGTCAAGAAGTTTGATAGATGACTCTAATTAGGAAGACGAAAGTGATTTAAGACACAAACATAGACACTGAAACTCACAGAAGTATACCCTTGGCCCCTGTACCTGGGAGGGGAGAGACGGATGGTACACACACAGGTTGGAAGCAGTGAAGACAGCAAGTGAGCTGTTGACAGGGAAACTAAGCCTGTATAAACCACATCAAGTAGTTTGTGTGAAATTTCATAATCACTTATGAACATCAATTTTGTGTATATGTGTACACATACTTGAACTCATCTTTCAATTTCTAGTATAGGGAACCAGGAAACTGTAAAATCATGGATTTAGCTTGGCCACAAAGGAAGGGCAAGCTTGGAGCATGGCAGAGAGAAGAGTAACAGTGCAGTTTGGAAACAGCAAGCAGTCTGGCATACTGCTGACTAAATGAGAGAGCATGATCAAGTTATTCTGAAGGTGAAATAAAACTACTGACAATATGCATTTTCATCAAACAAATCAAATAACATTCCATGACTGTGGGGACTGAATGAGTAAATTTCTTCTCCACATGTTCTACTTCTTTAAGCTTAGTTTATGATAATAATGAATAGGAACAAACAGATGCATGCATCTAAATAAACCTAAATCTCATTTCTATTCTTTTGTTCTGATTCCCTTTCTAGTGTAACCATCATCCTTTATCTTGAAGAAGTCAGTTATTTTATATTATATTTCTAATGATTATGGAAATACATAAAAGTATTTTATTCATTTTTAATTTTAAAAACTGGCTGGGATTAGGCATTTTTCTCAGTACACACATCTAATCAAAAACAGAGATGTATGAACTTTGGATTTAGCACAGCAATCTAGCACATGCCTCTTTTGCACAAGGTCCTGTGTTCAATCCATGGAAACCTGGACTCTGTAGAAGATAAAAATGAGAGCTGCCCTCACATGTCTTACAATACTTCCTTACGGTAGCACAAAGTGTTCCTCCAATATTTGTCCCTTAATACCACCTTGATGTCTAGTTGGAATTATCTGCAAAGAGCAATATCATGCCAAAACACAATATATAACTTAATATCCAAGGTCCCCTCCATCTGCCATAGCACAAGGAAATCATTCAGGACAACATGGCCATTTTCAGAATGGCATCATCATGTCTGTGTCAATATTTAAGCAACACTCCGGTGAGAACTCATTTGGGTAGGATCTTGATATGTTGTGCAATTTCTGTGTTGACAGCTTTAACAAGTAGATGATGAGTTTAAGGAATAATAGCATCCATCATTAGTACCTGGGGTGCTTGCATCTCCTAGATGTGTCCTTAAAAGAAATAGTCTAAAGTCCTTACAACAATGAACAAATATAACAGTTTGTGTATAAATTATACAGAGGCAAGAACTGTGTTAAGATGTACCTTATTCCATAACTTCACACTAAAAAAAAAAAAATCTAAATTGTAAAGATAGAACTTCAGGGTAGTTTTTTGTTAGTTTTAGTGTAAATTTTTATTTTTATTTAATATTTAAGCATGTTTTTAACTGGCTATGAGATTTTGAACAATAAATTTTGAGCCATGGGTACCCTCTTCTTCCGATTCCTCCAATATCTACCCTCCCCTTCCTTCCTCATCCAAATTTGGAGCTCTTTTTGTTTTCATATATAGAGTATAATTTATGCTATCCATTATATTCATGGATGTGTGAACTTCCACTGAAGCATGGCTGACCTACTAGTAATAACATATTTAAATAAGACCAACTGTTAATTATTAATTTATAATACAAGTCAGAAAATATGATTTAGAATGCTATTTGTGAATGATTAGATAAAACAATTATTCTAATAATAGTGTCTTTTTTAGATTAATATATTTTTAATTCAAAATTAACGTTTTAAATTCATATAAATACTGTGTACTGAGCAGCCATACCTCTGTAGCTTTAAATTTTCATTAATTTAATCAAAGTAATAACAGAGTACAAAGGAAGCAAAACAAACATCTATAAAATGGTTATATCAAATGGTTATATCAAATACTACAATTTTACAGACCTACACACCAAAGAAGGGTGGAAAACTGAGAGAATCTTTTAGCATTCATTGGGTCTGCACAGTTACCAGATGGGTCCTAGCAGTGAGATGGGGAAGGAGTCATACGCTCCCATACTTAACCAAACCAAACCAAAAAACTACCCCCAACTGATAATCATGTGTAAAGAAAAAAAAAATAGTTTTGCCCAGTGAAGTCTCATTGTCTCATTGGGCGAGTAAACTGCACTTTAGGAAAGGCTCCATGCCAAGCAATGATGGCAAACACAAAATCAACTTAACGGTATTTTTGTAGATTTTTTTTTTTTTTTTGGTTTAGTATTATTCCTGTTTGGGTATTTTTAAATCTTGCTATTTTTTGTTTTTGCGTGTATTTAGAGATTTCTGATTATGTAGGTTTTGTTGTTGTTGTTGTTGTTTTTCTATCATTTATTAAAGGCAAGGTAGAGAACCATAACACATTGGTTTTCCATCATTTACTATACTTTGAGTCTATAAAAAGCTGATATTTGACAGCATAAAATTTTGTTTTTTTTCTTTTTTCTTTTTATCTTTGTGTTTTTATTAATTACAGTTTATTCACTTTGTTTCCCACCTGTAGCTCCTTCCCATTCCCACCCTCCTTTCTTCTTCTCCGCCCATGCCCCTCTCCCAGTCCGCTGATAGGCGAGGTCCTCCTCCTGTTCCTTCTAATCCTAGTTTATCAGGTCTTATCAGGAATGGCTGCATTGTCATCCTCTGTGGCCTGGCAAAACTGCTCCATCCTTTAATTTGTTTCTCATTGTCTGTCTTCTTCTATTTCTCTTTGTGTCTCTGTGTCTTTGTCTCCGTCTCTCATGTGTGTGTCTGTCTGTGTTTCATTTTCTTTTTCTTTTTTTTATTCTAGATTTTTTTAAGTGTCTATTTTTTGGGTAGAGAAAGAATGTATAGTGTTGAATGGCTGGGGATAATCCAGGAGGAGATAGGAAAAGAGAAATCTTGATTAGAATATATTGTATCCCCAGGGGTGGTATAGTTAGCTTGTTCTTTAGGTAGATCTGTTCCCAGTTTTCTAAGAAACCTCCATACTGATTTCCAAAGTAGTTGTACAAGTTTAGATTCCCACCAGGAATGGAGGAGGGTTCCCTTGTTCCTCATTCCTACCAGCATGTGCTGTTACTTGAGTTTTTGGTCTTAGCCATTGTAATTGGTGTAAAATAAAATTTCAGAGTCATTTTAATTTGCAATTCCTTGACAGCTAAGGATGCTGAACTTTCTTTAAGTGCTTCTCTGTCAATAGATTCCTCTGTTGAGAATTCTCTGTTTATTTCTGTACCCCATTTTTAATTGGATTATTTGGTTTGTAGGTATTTAATTTCTTGAGTTCTTTATATATTTTGGATATTAGCCCTCTGTTGGATGTAGGGTTGTGAAGATCTTTTTCTAGTCTGTGTGCTGCTATTTTGCTCTACTGACAGAGCCCTTTGCCTTTTGTAAAATATTCCATTTTATGAGGTCCAATTTACTGCTCCATCATACCATGAGGACACTTGCTCAACTATGTTCATAGAAGCTTTTCCATAATAGCCACCAACTGAAAATAACCTTGATGTCCCTGCACTAAAGAATGAATAAAGAAAAAGTAGTAAATTTACACAATAGAATACTACACAGCTATTAAAAACAAAGTCATCATATAATTTGCAGGCAAGTGGATGGAAGTAGAAAAGATTATCTTCAGTGAGGTAACCCAGACCCAGAAAGACATGCATGGTATATACTCGCTTATAGGTATATATTAGCCATAAATACAGGAAAACCATGCTACAATCCACCAACTCAAAAAAAGCCAAAGAAGGCTAGAGGGAAAATGTTTGACTCTCACTCAGAACAGAAAATAAAATAGACATGTGAAGTAGATGGAAGAAGGAAACTGAGTGGGAGTGGGCATAGAAGGGTAATGGGAGAATGGGGAGGGAGTCAGGTGTGGAGATCAGAGGAGTGGAGTGAGGGGAGAACTGGGAGAATGAAAATAAGTGTGGGGGGGCGGCTCTCTGGGACACGTGAGGCTTCAGGGAGGTTCCAGCCTTCAAGTTTGCCACTGAGACTCCAGGACCCAGTGGGAAAGGATGCTCTTAGTCCTGCTGCACAGAGAAGTGTACACAAAGAAGAAGGAGAGGGGGGGAAGGGGGAAAGTAGGGATGGGAGGAGAGAAGGCATGGGCCTTGGATCGGATTGTAAAGTTATTAAATAAAAAAATAGACTATATTATATGAATATACTTTTTCAGATAAATAAACTGAGAGAAGGGTGGAGTCTCATATATAACTGCAGGACTACTACAATAACAACATATATACACAAATAAGCTATTTTTATTAATTAAAGGATTAGCAAAAATAATGCACGAGAAAAGCAGGTATTTAAGAAATGAGCTCCAAGCCAGCTCTATATGGAATATCAGGAGGAATATCATTGATGGAGGAGAAGGATAAATTCATGAAAGAGGCAATAAGTAAACAACAGCTGATGTTAGAACATCTACTAGGCAAAAGTTAGTAGCCTTTTTTGTTTGTTTGTTTCCATGGCATACTAAAATATCAAAGTGACAGTTTCATCCACAATTGTCTAAAGAAAATTAAAGAAACACTCAATTTGCATTTAACTATTCTACATCTAAATTTCATTATAAATGTTTTACATTTATATTTCTAAGTGGACAATATACAGAGTATGTGCCTCTATAGACTAAAACATGTTTGAATATTCTGTGCTGTTTGTAATTTCTAATATAAATCTTTGGCACTTCGTGTTAATTTTATTTTTTGAGTTGAGAATTAGAATGTTTTTGCATGTAGTTTCTTATCAATATATAAAGAAAACCAACAAATAATTTGTGAATATATGAATTAATTGACTTTTAAATTTTTTCTATTAATAAATTACAATGTCTGATAATACTATTTTATTTTTCTATATTATATGTCTTTTTTGCTTTTTATGCACTATGCATAATTGTATATTTCATAGCTATAGTCGTAAGAACCTTCCCTCATTTATTATTATAGAAAATAGCTATCAGCAATTTGCCACAAGAAATGTTCAGCACAGAGGGCTGAAAAAATGGATAAGAGGTTAAGAGTGCAGCCTGAACTTGGAAAATAGTTTGTTTATATTTCCAACACTCATATTAGACAGCTCACAATGGCCTGTAACTCTTTTTTAAATTTATTTACTTTTTATTAATTACAGTTTATTCACTTTATCCTAACTATAGCCCACTCCCTTGTTCCCTCTCATTCCCTCCTCCCTCTTCTATGCTGCTTCCTCATTCCACTGAGAGAGGAGGTCCTCCTCCCCTTCCATCTGACCATATTCTATCAGATCTCATCAGGGCTGGCTGCACTGTCTTCCTCTGTGGACTGGTAAGGCTGCTTCCCCCTCAAAGGAAGGTAATCAAAGAGTCAGCCCCTGAGTTCAAGTCAGAGACAGTTCCTGTTCCCATTACTAGGAAATCCTCTTGGACATTGAGATGCCATGGGCTACATCTGTGCAGGTGTCCTATGTTATTTCTGTAAATGGTTGGAGTATCAGTCTCAGAAAAGTCCACTGAGCCCAGATTTTTTGTTTCTGTTTCTCTCCTTGTGGAGCTCCTGTCTTCTCCATGTCTTTCTATCTCTCCCTTTTTCAGAAGATTCCCTTCATTCTGCTAAAGTTTGACTATGAGTCTCAGCATCTGCTTTGATTCCCTGCTGGGTAGAGTCTTTCAGAGGCCCTCTGTGGTAGGCTCCTGTCCTGTTCCCTGTTTTTTTTTTCCCTCTTCCAATGTCTCTCCTGTTTGCCTTTCTGAATGAGAATTGAGCATATTATCCAGGGTCCTCCTTCTTGAGTTGCATCTTTAGGTGTGTATATTTTAGTATGATTATCCTGTATTATATGTCTAATATCCACTAAAATGTGTGTATATAGCATTTGTTTCCTTCTGCTTTTGGGCTAGCTCACTCAGGATGATCTTCTGTAGTTCCTAACATTTGCCTGCAAATTTCATGATTTCCTTGTTTTTAATTGCTGAATAGTATTCCATTCTGTAAATGTACCTCCATTTCTGTATCCATTCTTCAACTGAGGAACATCAGAGTTGTTTCCAGATTCTGGCTACTTACAAATAAAGCTGCTACGAACATGGTTGAGCGAATGTCCTTTTTGGATACTTGAGCATATTTTGGACATATGCCTAGGAGTGGTATAGCTGGATCTTGAAGAAGCACTAATCCTAATTGTCTGAGAAAGCACCAGATTGATTTCCAAAGTGGTTGTACAAGTTTACATTTCCACCATCAAAGATGCCAAAGCCATACAATGGAAAAAAGATAGAATCTTCAACAAATGGTACTGGTTTAACTGGATGTCTACATGTTGAAAAGTGAAAATAGATCCATATTTATCACCCTGCACAAAACAAAAGTCCAAGTGGATCAAAGACCTCAACATAAAACCAGACATACTAAACCTGTTAGAAGAAAAAGTGGGAAGAGCCATGAATTCATTGGCACAGGAGACAACTTTCTGAACAGAACACCAACAGCACAGGCTGTAAGATTAAAAATCAATAAATGGACCTCATGAAACTGAAAAGCTTCTGTAAAGCAAAGAACTCTATCATCAAAACAAAACGACAGCATACAGACTGGGAAAGGATCTTCACCAAACCTCTATCTGACACAGGGCTAATATCCAGAATATATAAAGAACTCAAGAAGTTAAAAAGCAACAAATTAAGTAATGCAATTAAGAAGTGGGATACAGAGCTAAACAGAGAATTCTCAACAGAGGATTATCGAATGGCAGAGAAACACAGAAATGCTCAACATCCTTAGCTATCAGGGAAATGCAAATCGAAACAACCCTGAGATTTCACCTTACACCCATCAGAATGGCTAAGATCAAAATCTCAAGTGACAACACATGCTGGAGAGGATGTGGAGAAAGGGGAACCCTCTTCATCGGCCTGTAATTCTTTATCCTGGGGAACTGTTACATGTCTCTTGTCCTCTTTAGGCAACTGCACTCATGAGCACATTTCATCCCTCCACAAAGCACATGTATAAATAGACTTGATAACAAGAATAATTCTTAAAATAAAAAATAAGACTATCTTTGTAGGAAATTTGGCATAGTAAGCCATATCAGATTATGTGAGTTGTTCTCTACTTATTAAATACCATTTTCTACATGATGAAATATTTATGATCTAATTTGTTCTGCTTTTATCTAATTTCATTTTAATTCTATAAACACCCAGCAACTCATAAATGAAATCATTGTTTCTTTTGTGATGAAATATAAATATCTTTCATACAAATAATTTTTATTTAGCAACATTTTGTTCCAAGTAAAGGAAGATTTTGTCCTCTAGTCTTCTTCCATGCTGAGGAGTTTGGCAACAAGAATTTTTAAATATTTTTATTTATTTATTACAATTTATTCACTTTGTATCCCAGCTATGGGCCCCTCCCTCATCTCTACCCAGTCTCACCCTCCCTCCCTCCCACTCTCCCTCTCTCTACTCTTCCCATGTCCCTCCCCTAGTCCAGTGATAGGGGAGGTCCTCCTCCCTTTCCATCTGACCCTAGCCTGTCAGGTTAGGACATGAATCACATGGTGTGGGGCACTATTTTGTATCTACTTGTGAAAGCATTATAATAAGATTAAAAGTAGCTTTTTCTAAAATATTCGCTTAAATTGAAAGGCAAGAAAGCTGAGCAAGTAAGGCTTTTGTTATGACAATCATTTTTAAGATATTTAAATTTAAAGTTGCATGACTGTTAATATTGTCTATTCTTCCTACAATTGTTTTCCACAGTTATGCTTTGAGACATAATCAATTTTATTTTAAAATTAAATTTATTTATGGTATTTTATTTATAATTATTTGTGTTCATAGGGATAATTTTAATGTGTGTTATGATGGATAGTTTTATGTTAACTTGACACAAGCTAAAGTCATCTGTGAGAAAGAAACCTCAAGAAAATACCCCCAGATGACTAAGGACATGGAAGATTTCTTTAAGTGTTTCTCTTTCATTAAGCATAGGAATCAGAGGTGTTACTTACTCAAATATTTATCTGAAACTTTTCTGGCTCAGAATTTCTTTGGTTATCCTTGCTTTTTCTTTCTTTTCTTTTTTTTTTTTTTTTTTACATTTATGTACCATTTAAATTTTTTTCTATATCTGTGAAGAATGGCCCTTTAACTTTGACTGATATTACATTAAATCTATAGATAGTTTTGGTAGGATATTCTTTTTACAATATTTACTGTCCTGATCCATGAGCATGCGAAGTCTTTCCATTTCTTTATCTTCCTCAATTTCTTTCCTCAATGTCCTAATTGTTTTTGCTGTAGAAGTCTGCTGTTTCCTTAGTTATGTTAATTCCAAAACATTTATGTGTGTTATATTTATGAATACAATTGTTTTCTGTTTTTTTTTTTTCTTGACATGTTGGTCATTATTATTAAGAAAGCTACGAATTTTGTATACTGCTTCGAATATTTTGTTGAGGATGGCATTATACAAAATCAATCAGCTATAAGTATGTATATGTGTGTGATTCTAGGATCTCTTAGGTATACATAAGAAAATTGCAAAATATTCCTGCTTTTGATCATTTATCATTTTTAAAAGTTTAACTTACCTTGACCAGACTATCCTCCTTTTGTTTTGTACAGTCACTAGGCTGTGTGTTGGCTTAAGTCCTGGACGTGAGCAACTCCTGTCCACACATTAGACGTTGAGTGACTGAACTTGACCCCCTTCCAGGCTGTTATATTGCCAATGGCCAAAGGAAGTACCTCCCTCTTAGTGCACAGCCAGTACTTGGTGATGTTATTGTCAGAACCAAAATAAATCTCTAAAAACTGAAAATGTACTTGCCACAAACCAAATTGAGAGACTTGTTTAAAATAAGTTATGAAATAGGCAGCATGGAGGGGTCTGAGTTCCCTCTCAAGAAGGCAATACATTTTAAACCACATTTCATTCTTAGACAAAAGCTGGAATGCCATTCTAAACAACAATAAAACCTTTTCTTTTGTTACTTTGATGGAAAGCCTCGTGCAGTTTATAAATCAAGATACTAACCTAGTGCATTAAGCAAACCACATACCCTTTTCATCCATTGCCCATGGAGTTCAAGAAGAACAAAATGCCATCAATCTTCAAGAACCACAGTACAGTACGGTAACATGCTGGGCCTCATTCGCCTGCTCAGATTTTCCATCTCAGCTGCCAGGGATGCAAAGTCTATTAAGAGAGCTGCCTTCAGAGTCTCTTGCTCCTATTGTCAGTGCTTGATAACGTTCATTCAAATCATACCTCCATTCTCCTTCCTGCTTCTAGAGCTGCATTCATTATCTCTCATGCCACATTTTCAGGGGACAGGACAAAAAGGTCTGTGATGGAGGTGGAATCAGAAGATTCCTTCATCCTGAATGCAAAAGACAGCAAATGTCTAACTAAAGGGACTGATAGTATTTAGTGGCTGCTGTCTTGATCCTGGAATTAGATTGGTCCTTGAGCTGCAACCGTTTGGTGACAGATACTTTAAGTAGGAATCAGGAGGCAGACAATCTACAACCATATCTGACTATGATATGGCATTTGTTGACTACTAAATATCAATAGATATTTATTCCCATGAAGTATGAATAATGTGTTTGATTTAAATATCTATTACCTTCTGCAATTTTCAGTCTCTGTTAAAATAAGAATAAAATGAGGGAAAACATAAAACACAAATAATTTTAAAAATTAAGTAAGTTTAACTTTTAGTTTTGAAATATAAATTTTCACAGACGTAGTAAAGATTAAAATACTAAAAATTAAATTAATTTCAAATTTATATAATTTTCAGTTATCTTAATATAGTGGAGAAAGTAAAACAGTTATTCTTTAAATGCAAAATGTGTCCCAAGATCCATGTATTAAAGGCTTTGTTACCAGCTCAAGGGACTGTGGGAGGAGGTGGAGCCTACTGAAGGGAAATTGGCTCATTGGAGTCACTTTCTTGGGAGTAATTGGGATCCCTGTACTTTTTTCCTCCTCTCTCTTTTCTTCTTAGTCACATTAAGAACGTTTGGGTGTGCTTGTTTGTTTGTTTGTTTGTTTTTCTTCTGCCTTCAGTGTTTGCCATGATGTCTGATAAGCCCAAAGTGATGGAGCCAAGTCAGCATGTTCCATGGCTCTGAAACTGTGAGCCAAAGAAATATTTCTTTAAGATCATTTTCTTAGGTTTTGGTTGGTTTGGTTTTTGTTTGTTTGTTTGTTTTTGTTTTGTTTTGTTTTGTTCATTTTAAACAGGAGTGGAAAGGTGACTCAATAACTATCTAAATTTATTTACAATTATTTAATCAAAATGCCAAAAGTCGATGCTTCTCCTATAGATGGTAAATAAAGTACATTATGCAGATTTTAAGGAAGTAACATTTATGGTGTTATAAGTGAGTATTATAGGTGAAGTCTATAATATCATTATTTAAGCATACCACGCCTTAGTACACCAATTAGATATTGATAATTCCACTTGCCAAATGTGAGAAACAAAATGTTATCTTGGTGGTACTAGCAGTGGCAGTGTGCTGGCAAAAATACAGGATGATGCAGAAAGATTATAAGAAGATGGGGTGGATGGCTGCTGTGAGGTTTTGTCTCCTAGTAATGGCTGAAGCCACACTCATAAAGTCTTACCAACATGACCATCTAAACGTGAGCACAACAAAGACAATAGCAATACACATGCCAAGGTGGAATTGGGGAAGATTAGGGGGCCTCCATCCCACACAAAGTATTATAGGCAACTAAGGAATGCTGAAAACAGCAGAAATTTTGATCTCCAGGGAAGAGCACATCAACTGGTTATCCAATAACGAATGGCCATTCCTAAAAGCATCCATTCAATAACATCATACAGATTGAACTGTTTTTATTTCTGTTCTATCTATCTATCTATCCTGTGTATACATATATGTATGTAAAACAATGGAATATACATTACTCAAGGAAGGGTGTATAGGATTTAGAAGGAGGGAAGGGAGAAATGAAGCAATTATATTATAATCTCAAAAATCAAATAAAAATGGGGAGCATGGTGCTTATTTATCTCAGAAGTCACTAGGAACAGTTGTACCTTGGGTGAGCATTCTGCAGTTTTCACTGATACTCCCCTTTCACTCTACTACCTCTAATATCTGTCCTTGAAAGTACATAAAGCATTTTTAACATAGTCTGTGTCTGCACTAAGCTAGTCTTAAGGCTACTATAGCAGATGACCTAAATGCTTCCCCTCTGTGTACATAGACAATTTGCAGTCCCCCAACATATTCTTCACGTTAAGGAAATATTTGGCTCTTTTTCTTACTTATGCCTAAAACCTGTGTGTCAGCATCTATCATGGACCTCTATGTGTAATGTAACTTTAATCCCAATCCTTACCTCTCTCTCTTTCTCTCACTCTCACTCTTTCGTTATATATATCACCAGTTTCACATTTACCACTTTATGGAACCTCAATTTCATCCACTTTACTCTATTGTCCTTTGATATCATTCTTCCTGCAATATGGAATTAGCAATTGTTGCTCCATATTGTGTACCTGGAGTTGAAGTAAATGGATCACTGTGTCTCAGGCCTCAATTATAGCAGTTGTCATGTTTCAGCTTTCCCAGACTGTTTCCTGGTTTCATTCCTGCCTTGTCTCAAGAAGCATTATCTGTTCTCTACATTTTTGTTCCCTGTCTTAGCGATAAGGTACCTCCTCCCCAACTCAACACTTTAAGAATTGTTAGTCTTTCTACTGCCAACAAGTTGAGGTTTTTTGCTAGAGAATAGATACATCAGAGAATAAGGGTCTAGATATTTCACCTTGGCTATCCCTTCTTTTTCTCAGGCTCAAATGAACAAGAAATGGTTTAAAAGTGACAAACAAGATTTTAGAAAACTGTAGAAATTAATTTGGATTTTGTATTATAAATTGGAAACCTTTTTCCTTTTTGGTATAGTTATTCATCAAAGACTTGATCAAGAAATAAGAAGGCACAGTATTGTATTTGAATAATTAGAAAATATTACTTCATTGAAAAGAAAATATACTTGCATTCCCAGAATACTCTACTAAGTAAAATTATGTAAGGTATTTATAACTATGAATTATTCTTTAAAATATCCATGTTTTTGAAAAGTGCATGAGAAAAAGTTAAAAATATGATAATAAAGTTAAGATTGTTGAAACTATATGATAAATAAGGTGTTATTTTCCTCAGTTACTAGAAATAAATTCATAAAAATATAAGTCATTAATCAAAAAGAAATCTTTATCATTGACTTTTTTGAATCCTAATTTGTAAGAATGAACGTATCCTTAAAAAAATCTTTTTATTATTGAATGTGTGTTAAAAAACTGTTTAATGACAGACAGTTTAACGTTATACATTTTCTAAGTGGAGGAAAAGATTTAGAGTATTGAATAAAAAGAACAATGCTACTTTATTTTCTATCACAGAGAAAAGGTTAACAAACAAATTCATGATATGATGTTGGCTGTTGTCCTAGTTAGGTTTCAATTGCTGTGATTCAACACAATGACCAAAAGTAATCTCAAGAGGAAAGAGATTATTTCAGATTATAATTCCACATTACATGTCTATCAAGAAACAAAACTGAGCAGGATCTCAAAGGAAGAACACAGATACAAGGGGTGAATCAGAGGCCATGAAGGAACAATGCTTCCTCACTTGCTTTTCACAGCTTGCTCAATTTATTTTCTTAGATACGCCATGTTCACCTGTTCAGAAGTGTCATCACATACAATGGGCTGGCTGGACTCTCCCACATCAATCATAAATCAAGAAGATTCCTCACTTGTGTACAGGCAATCTGATGGAGGCATTTTCTTAACTGAGGTTTCTTTTCTTAGATAACTCTATGTTGTCTAAAGTTGACAAACAAAAATAACTAGGACAAGTGTCAGTAATAAATATGCACAGATATAAAAATAAGGAGCAAAAACAGGGTAGGAAAGATTTTGTTTTAAATGAAGGAAAGATGTTGGGAATGAGCTACGAATGTGATATTTGAACAGCTAGAATTTAAATGAAGAAATGTATCACGACACAGCAGGTGCGAATGTTCAAGGACAGAAAGAAGATTACACATTCAGAAGCCTGTGAGCAGGGCAATAATTTTAGAAATCAGAATATTCCAGAAAATAATACTTTACTTTTATTAAAATTAATATATAATTATTTCCCTTTCTTTTTCTCTATTCAAACCCTACTATGTACCCCCTCCTCCCACACACATTCTGCTCCTTCTCTCATTCATAGCCTCTGGCCTTTTTTTTTCTCTAATTGTTGACATATATTCCTATATATATAAATATGTGCATGTTCAATATGTGTAATGTTACTAATAACATATTTGCCTAAACAAAAATTGAACAAGAAAGACACAAATAGTCTTGTCAACATGGAGAAAGTCAATCTGATTTGGCACAATTGTAAAAAGACTAACAGGCAACAGAGAAACTTTGCCAGCAGGAAAAAAAGAGTTTTCCCCAAGAAACAATCCCCAAATTGATTATCAGCTACCAACTGGCCAGCCTGAAATCATATACATACAAGACAACAAGATTCTTGAAAATAAAATAACATTGAAGTATTTCCAACAACCCTAAAAGAGAGAACTGTTAGGTATTGACAGGTGAGAAACAGAAGTCCATTAGTTGTCACTAACAGTCACATAATTTAAATGCATCAGGTTGGATATCCTACTTCTAGCCATAACCCAGCTCTAGTGGTGGAAACTACTTCATCTGTAGTCTGTCTTCACTTTTCAGCATCCTCTAACTGCTCCAGTCAGATATGTGTTTCTTCAGAGCCTCCAGGACTAAGTTTATTGCTTCCATATACTGTACTTAAACTCTATACTCATTTCAGCTCATACAATTTCTGCATTTCCTCCTGGGTATCTCTAAGGCCTCTCTCTCTTTCACTAAACCAGCATTGGAATCCTCATCTGAAACTGATATTTCTCACCCAATGCAAGATTTTAAAAATCACTGCATACTATTTATTTTTCCAAATTATGTTCTAATTTTCTTATGTCCATTTACTTCAAGAATAAAAAAATCAACAATATATGTTTGAAGTATATATTATATATATTTTCTTTAAAGTCTGTGGGAAATAAAAGATATTCAGTTTACCATTACTAAGACTAAAACAAAAACCCTGGAGGATTATTTGAGATTATATGCAGAACACTGCATATATGGGGTGTGGTACACAAGCATTGAGGTGGGAATACCCAATGGCCAGCCATTCTGAGATGATGTGGATTCATTCACAAAAGAATGTTGTGATAAATTCCCCATGAAGAATCATATATGAGGGATGAAATTTCTGTATTAGATGATACATCTGTATCAGACTAAACCTGATTGATTGTAGAGTAAGGAAACTTTGTCTCAAAAGGAAACGTTCATTCCAAATACTCACCAGAGTATGATTTTGCTATCCCTGATAGGAAGGCTCTGACTCGAACCAAACAGAAACAGAAACAGAACTGTTTGGATTCCACTGCCAGGTCTCTGTGTCTAGTGGATTTTAATCTATGCAGTGAGGGAAACTGACATACAACAGTAGATGCTGTGATGCTATATTCTCAGCTGGATTAAGAGAACAATGAATGAAATAAGTTAAATATTTCACAGGGGCTAGTCTTTTTTTTTTTTTCTTGTGATGAGCCAAGCTGTGATATGGAAGTTTGATTTCCTTTCTCTCTTTATTTCAGCTGCTACTAGTAAGTATAAAAACCACCTGAGTTACTCATATGTAATGTCCATGTATACACTAAAGGGGGGGGGGATTAGCTACAACCAACAAACAAAACTAAAAAGGGAAAGTTATTCTAACAGCATAATCAATGATATCAATTATCTGTTGCTATGGCCTTCACTGCTATGAAACTTGAAAGTTCAAAATAGCAAATATTTCTTTCGCTCGCAAGTGACTGAGTCACAAGGACACAGCTCACCTGGAGGCTGTGACCACAGTGTTTGCAGGCAGAGAAACCTGAAATAGAAAGGGCTGATAAATTCTGATGTTGCTGAGTTAGTGTGAGTTCTATCATATTTTGGTTCTCGAGGTGAATCATTAGACTTCCTTCTCCATTTGTTTTCTTATCTCCTGCAAATCTGGTCTTCTTTCAAATCAAACTACATATTGTATTCTGGAGATGTAGGTTATTTGGTAGAGTGCTAACCCAGTGTGCATGGGACTCTATGTTTAACCCTCAGCACTGCATAAGTCTGACACAGGAGTATTTGTCTCAGTGTGTGTACATGGGATGGGAACTCAGGAGGGTCAGAGTTTGAAGGTTGTTACTGGCTACAAAGCAAGTTTAAGGCCAATCTGAGATGCATAGCAGTTACTCTGACACTAAAAGGAAAAAAAAAGTAAAGTAAAAAAAATTAAAAAACAAGCACAAATTAAAACAAACAAACAAACAAACAAAACAAAGCATAACAGAGCAAGCATCCAACTACGAAACAAATGAGAAAGGCCCTTACAAGTGGCTGAATTTTAACGTTGACCACAGCAAATGACAAGACTCTTCCAAGGTTCGTAAACAAAGAAAGCCTTAACATTTTATAGAAGTCACTTAACAAAAGCATGAGGATTCAAATTTCTTGAATACTCAGATATAATAGCACAGCAAAGCTGATCAAGTCTAGCATGGACTACAGTGAAAGTTTCAGAATACCTGGGCTGCAGTGTGACATCCTGTCTCAAAAAGAAAAAGAAAAAAAATTAGAAAAGAAAAAAGTGAAAAGAGCATGAATATGTTTGGACACTGGTCCTGTGTGTCGAAACGGCCTTACATTCTTTGACACAGAGATAATGTTAGCAACAGCCCTACCTCTCAGGTATCTGAACTTGCCGATAAAGGAGCAGTGACTTTCTGTGTACATCATTACAACATCAAGAAACTTATTGTACCGAGTTTTCAGTCGTATTTCCTTATACTCTGCTGCTGCTTCTGTGGCAGACTTACCAAGAGGGCACCCTTGGGCTTTGTCTCTTCTGGATGTTACACCCTGTAATAAAGTAGACTCATTACTACTCTAATGTAGCAGGTAATTGAATTTCTGTACTAGTTGACTTTGACCAAGGTCATTTGAAATCAGATTCTGTTTTGACAGGACTCTCTTAGCATCAAGAAGCACCAAGCTATTAATAGCTATATTTTGCTTGATTGTATTGAGTTTTCTCTCTTTACATTTTAATAAGAAACACATATCAAACCTTGCAGTTATGAATTAGAATACCTTTCCTAGTAAATGACTTATTGATGCTGAAGTAATTAACCTTTCATTAAAACTTGATATAAAATTCTTTCCTCCATATATCTGTGTTTATTACTCATGCCTCAAAGGAAAATATATCAAATCGGACAGCGAGTTTTTTTTTTTTCTAAAACCACTTTTGCAACAGAGAGACTCATAAAATCTTGACTCATTTCATTTCCACTAAACTCTATTGACCTGAGGATACGAGAAAGTAGCTTATGAACTAAACTAGGCATCCCATCATCTCCTCCAGGACTGGTGAGTGACACAAAATAAGATGCACTTCAAAATGCTCTTGCAACACCAAATCCAAATTAATTCAAGGTTTTGTTAAAATGTGTTCCATTTGATAAATCCAATACCTAACAATTGCACGGTGAACATAAAGGTACAATTGTGATTTCTGAAACTAAGATATTAGTATCTGTAACCCTCTATCTATATAGGAACATTTAAATGTTATTAAAATTCTCTGTCTATGTCTCTCTGTGTGTGTGTGTGTGTGTGTGTGTGTGTCTGTGTGTATTTACTCAAGACAGAGCCTGTGTGGCAGAACAAAGGACAACATGGAACCACTGGTTCTCTCCTTGTATCATGCGTGTATGGGGTAACACCACATCTTCTGCCTTGGCAGCATGTGCCCTTACCTATGGAGCCACGTTGCTAGCCCACCAGATAATCTTTTCAAAGAGTATCTTAGTTTACTCCTTTAGACCTACAAGGTTTATGATCAAGCATTGCCACCTCATACAGTGACACCATCATCACATTGTACCCTGTCTTATGTTTGACTTCTCTTTGATTTGATAAAATTGGCCCATGTAATCAAAAAAAAAAAAAAAAAAGACCACCAAATTCACCAGGTAAAAACTCAGTGAATACATTTTCACTGCAGCCTCTGTCAAGATACAGCTTAGCCATACCTGACAGCATCTTCCAAAATTCTGTCAGACAAACACTAGACTGTTCAGAAAATGAGAAACAATTAAACCACTAGTCATTCTGCCTTCCTGTTTCCACAGTATTCAAAGAAATAAATCTGAGTCTGGAAATATGATGAATCTGAAAAAGGTGTGCTGCCCTAAGAACCCAAGCATCAATGTGAAAAGAAGAACTCACAGGCAATCATTTTCATTCTCCACGTGCTTCCTGAGAATAAACATTACAAATGATAGAATAGTCATGAAAATCCATGTAAATATATTATCTTTTGACTCAGTTTTCCTTATTATTAGAATTAAGGAAAAACACTCCAGGAACTATTGAGACAATATTCCATTAGTGATATTTAAGTGGCTGCCATTTCATAAAAGGAGACTCCTTCTGATTTGCAAAGTGATGAATGAAGCTATTAATACTTAAACCTCATCATTTCTCATTTTGTTGATTTGGATGGTGTCTCTCTGCCTTTTAGTTAGTTTGGCTAAGGGTTTTTCTGTCTTGTTGATTTTCTCAAAGAACCAGCTCTTGGTTTCATTGATTCTTTGGATTGTTTTATTTGTTTCCAATTGATTGATTTCAGCCCCAAGTTTAATTATTTCCAGCCGTCTACTCCTCTTTGGTGTGTCTGCTTCTTCTTTTTCTAGGGTTTTTAAGTGAACCATTAAGTTGTTTGAATGAGCTGTCTCAAATTTCTTCTTGAAGGCACTTAGTGCTATGAACTTTCCTCTTAGCACTGCTTTCATCGTGTCCCACAAGTTTGTGTATGTTGTGTATTCATTTTCATTGAGTTCTAGGAAGACTTTAATTTCTTTCTTTACTTCTTCCCTGACCCAGCTGTCAATTAGTAGCAAATATTTCATAAATGCAAAGCAATTTCAATTTCAATTTCAATCATTCTTTCTCCACTTCTCAATTCAATATATTTATGAATAATTCCAGTATTTCATATATTTCAACATCCTCTTATTGTTTCACAAATTTCTATGGAAGAAATTATAGCTCTTTAAAAGGATAGTATAATAAGCACTGCTAAAGGAAACTTTGTTTAGTAATTATTACTGTGGTTTTGTTGTAATCTCTGCCATGGCCTTGGATCTGCTGAGGACAGACTTTGCCTTTCTGCCACCTGCTTAGGATCAAGTTTACTATATCATAATCTATAATGACATGGAAATGGGATAGCCGTGAAACTACTTGAGTTTCATTTCCAGCATGGTATTACATGTGATTACATTAGATTTCCTATTAAGAGCACCACTCATATAAATATATTCATTCTGAAAATGCCTGTATGGTAAGAACTGTTGTTGTTAATGAGTGGTAGCTGAAGATGAAGTGGAATTCACCTTTAGATGGTCACCAGTTGGCATCCTTCTGTTCTCTGACCTGGACTGACTGGGAAAATGCATGCAGGGAATGACTACAAACGAAAATAACTATTTTATTTCCATTTACATAGAAATAGAATAAGTCTTTAATTGACAAATTTTCTATTTCTAGTCTCAAATTTCTAAAAGCTTATTGGATGAACAGAATAATGTCACCCTGGTAAAGTTTTACAGAAGTATTATGTTAGAATTGACAAGGCCAGCAGGGTTACCTAGCAAAACTCTGTATCGGGATACAAAAAGCTAAGGGAGAGTTCGGTGGCAGAGAACTGGTCTAGCATGTCTGAGTCCTTGGACCTTAGTCCAAGCAGTACCCCTGACCTCAAAACGGAGTGTTATGATTTAAATATATAATATTCTCAATGCTCATGACTTTAAACATTCAATCTTAGGTTTGCTCTTCTGTTTGGAGAGTGTGTAAAACCCTTCTCCAAATAGAAGAAATACACCACTTTTGATCATTTTGAGATTCACCATTTCCTAATTTCCCAGCTTCCTAAAGCCCAGAAACATAATTAAGACAGGATGTAACCACTTGTTACCACTCGAGGATGTTCCCAGCTATCATGCCACTACCAAATTTATAGAGTAATACCCTCTGATATTATAATGTTCTCCTTCCTTACTTTTGTCAAATATTTTGGTCTGGATTCAACTCTCACCCCCACCCTGAAAAGACAACAACAACAACAACAAAAAATGGATGGAAAAATAAGCAACCTACTTTTTTTCCATTTAAAAATAAAATTGGGGCAGAGACAAGATGGCTACAAGCAGAAAATTGTGGGAGGAGGCCAAGATGGCAGCGCCGGGAGAACAGCGTGTCTGAGAAGTGGGACAGCACTCTCCGTGCAGCGACCAGGAGACTGAACTCGGGGCTCTAAAACTGCAGCCATCATGTTTCCCAGGTGAGGAGAGGCTCCCACGGCTTGGGAATCTGTCGACTCCACTCTCGGCTGCCCAGCCAGAACCTGGAAGACAACCCGGCTAACACGGGCTTTGGGTCTCCGGGCTGGTGCCACAAGCCGGTGTGTCCCAATCACTTTCCCAGGCAATATACAGCAAGCCTATAGCCAACATCAAACTCAATGGAGAGAAACTTAAATCAATCCCACTGAAATCAGGGACAAGATAAGGCTGCCCACTGTCTCCATACCTCTTCAACATAGTACTTGAAGTCCTACCCAGAGCAATAAGACAACTAAAGGAGATCAAGGGGATACAAATCGGAAAGGAAGAGGTCAAAGTGTCAGTATTCGCAGATGATATGATAGTATATATGAGCGACCCCAAAAATTCAACCAGAGAACTCCTTCAGCTGATAAACACCTTCAGCAAAGTGGCAGGATACAAAATCAACTCAAAAAAATCAGAAGCCCTCCTGTATACCAAAGACAA